>CABHOG010000168.1:218048-235125 GCA_902168055.1 Aratinga solstitialis
GTTACTAAACTGTTCTTATCTCAACCTGTGGGAGTTGCATTCTTTTCGATTCTCCTTCCCATCCCTCCGGGAGCGGGGGGAAGAAAAAGGGGGAAGTGAGGAGAGAACGGGCTGCGTGGTTAGAGAGGCTTAAACCATGACACCCATATGGCCAGTGACAAAGTCTAACGGAGAGTGGAGACTAACAGTAGACTATCGTGGCCTGAATCAAGTCACACCATCCTTGAGTGCTGCCGTACCGGACATGCTAGAACTTCAGTATGAACTGGAGTCAAAGGCAGCCAAGTGGTATGCCACAAGTGATATTGGCAATGCATTTTTCTCAATTCCTTTGGCAACAGAGTGCAGGCCACAGTTCGTTTTTACTTGGAGGGGTGTCCCGTACACTTCGAACTGACTGCCCCAGGGGTGGAAACACAGCCTGACCATCTGCCATGGACTGATCTAGACTGCACTGGAACAGGGGCAAGCTCCAGAACACCTGCAATACATGGATGACATTATTGTGTGGGGCGATAAATGGAAGAAGTCTTTGAGAAAGGGAGGAAAATAATCCAAATCCTGCTGAAAGCTGTTTTTTCCATAAAACAGAGTAAGGTCAAGGAACTGCACAGGAGATTCAATTTTTGGGAATAAAATGGCAAGATGGGCGTCGCCAGATCCCCACAGATGTGATCAACAAGATAACAGCAATGTCTCCACCAACTAATAAGAAATAAACACAAACTTTTTTGGGTGTTGTGGGGATCTGGAGAATGCACATCCTGAATTACAGTTTGATTGTAAGCCCTCTCTATCATGTGACCCGGTAGAAGAATGATTTTAAATGGGGCCCTGAGCAACAACAAGCTTTTGAGCAAATTTAACGAGAGATAGTTCATGCAGAAGCCCTTGGACAAGTCTGGACCGGGCCAGATGTTTAAAATGTACTGTACACCGCAGCCGGGCAGCATGGTCCTCCCTGGAGCCTCTGGCTGAAAGCTCCAGGGGAGATTCGTGGCCGACCCCTCGGCTTTTGGAGTCGGGGATGCAGAGGATCTGAAGCTAGCTATACCACAACTGAAAAAGCAATACTGGCAGCCTATGAAGGGGTTTGAGCTGCTTTGGAAGTGATTGGCACTGAAACACAGCCCCTCCTGGCACCCCGGTCGCCCGTGCAGGGCTGGATGTTCAAAGGCAGGGTCTCCTCTACACATCATGCAACCGATGCTACATGGATTAAGTGGGCTGCACTAATTACACAACCAGCTCGAACAGGAAATCCCAGTCATCCAGGAATTCTAGAAGTCAGCATGGACTGGCCAGAGGGCAAAGATTTTGGAATGTCACCAGAGGAGGAGGAGGTGATGCGTGCTGAAGAGGCCCCACCATATAATGAACTGTCAGAAAGTGAAAAGCAATATGCCTTGTTTACTGATGGGTCCTGCCATATAGTGGGAAAGCATCTGAGATGGAAGGCAGCCATATGGAGTCCTCAACAACCAGTTGCAGAAACTGCTGCAGGAGAGGGTGAATCGAGTCAGTTTGTCGTGGTGAAAGCCATCCAGCTGGCCTTGGACATTGCTGAATGAGAAAAGTGGCCACTACTTTATCTCTCTACTGACTCATGGTTGGTGGCAAATGCCCTGTGGGGGTGGTTGCAGCAATGGAAGCAGAGCAACTGGCAATGCAGAGGTAAACCCATCTGGGCTGCTGCACTGTGGCAAGATATCGCTGCCCAGGTGCAAAACCTGGTGGTCAAGGTACACCACGTAGATGCTCATTTACCCAAGAGTTGGGCCACTGAGGAACCCCAGAACAACCAACAAGTTGATAAAGCTGCTAAGATTGAAGTGGCTCAGATGGACTTAGATTGGCAGCATAAGGGTGAAATATTTTTAGCCCGGTGGGCCCATGACACTTCAGATCATCAGGGCAGAGATGCAACATACAGATGGGCTCGTGATCGAGGGGTAGACTTAACAATGGACACTATTGCCCAGGTTATTCATGACTGTGAAACATGCGCTGCAATTAAGCAAGCTAAACGGTTAAAGCCTCTTTGGTATGGAGGATGATGGCTGAAATACAAACATGGGGAGGCCTGGCAGATTGTCAATATCACCCTCCCACCAACCCGCCAAGGGAAGCGCCATGTGCTTACCATGGTGGAAGCAACCACCGGATGGCTGGAAACATGCTGTGTCCCACGCCAGTGCCCAGAACACTATTCTGGGCCTTGAAAAACAGATTTTGTGGTGATATGGCCCCCCAGAGAGAATTGAGTCAGACAATGGGACTCATTTCCGGAACAGCCTGATAGATGCTTGGGCCAAAGAGCATGGCATTGAGTGGGTATATCACATCCCCTACCATGCACCAGCCTCTGGGAAAATCAAACGGTACAATTGGCTGTTAAAAACTACACTGAGAGCAATGGGTGGTGGGACTTTCTAACACTGGGATACACATTTACCAAAGGCCACCTGGCTGGTCAGCACCAGAGGATCTTCCAACAGGGCTGGTCCAGCCCAGTCAGAGCTTCTACATACCATGGAGGGGGACAAAGTTCCTGTGGTGCATATAAAAAATTTTCTGGGGAAGACAGTCTGGGTTATTCCTGCTTCAGGTAAAGGCAAACCCACTTGTGGGATTGCTTTTGCTCAGGGACCCGGATATACTTGGTGGGTAATGTGGGAAGATGGGGAAGTCCGATGTGTACCTCATGGAGATTTGATTTTTGAGGAAAACAGCCAATGAACTCAATTGTATGCTGTTGTTTGCTGTGTAATACTTTTATAGCCCGCCAACTTGATGTCTTCAAGTCATCAGCGACTGGCCCTCTGATTGTCATCCCAACAGAGAATGAACTTTAATGAAAGCAGACGAGTTCTGCAGTAAAGGAACGATCAGCATCAGCAGTCAATGATCCAACACTGCACACAGCCTCCCCTGCTCTGAAGGACTGTTACAGGAGATGGAGCTTGACGTCATGGACCAAATGGACTCAGCAGCTTTGTAGGGATTGGTCTATGCACTGAGGGATGATTTCTTTCCCTCTATGTGTGGATGTATATATATATATATATGAGATGGTCTATTGAAAATATGGGGTCTGAGCATGACGTGAATGGTATGGAATAAGGGGTGGATACTGTCATGGGTTCAGCAGCAGCAGTCATTTTTCTCCTTCTTGGTAGCTGGTGCAGTGCTGTTTTCAACTTTCGGTCTGGGAACAGCGCTGATGACACCGATGTTTATAGTTATGGCTTAGAATGTTTTGGCCTGACCAAGGACTTTCTGAGTCTCATGCTCTGCCAGGGAGGAGGGGAAGCCGGAAGGAAGCAGAGACAGGACACCTGACCCAAACTGACCAAAGAGCTATTCCATGCCACAGCATGTCATGCCCAGGATTTAAAAACTGGGGGCAGGAACCCGGAAGAGTTTATTTCACGGCTCGGTTGTCGGGTGGTGAGCAGTTGTATCCTCTTCCCTTGTATTTCCCTGGTCATTATTATTATTGGTGGTAGCAGCAGTCGTTTGTGTTATACCTTAGTTACTGGACTGTTTTTATCTCAACCCGTGGGAGTTCCATTCTTTCGATTCTTCTCCCCATTCCCCCCCCCCTCAGAGTGGGGGGAAGAAAGAAGGAGGGGGATGTGAGTGAACGGGCTGCGTGATTTACGGCTTAAACCACGAGAAATGCTCAAAAACGGTTCAGTCTAAATAGTGAAAGTATTTTTTTTTTCTCACTTGGGGGAACAGTAGTCTTGAACAGCCCTGAACTTATCTCTGTTGTTGGTTAGCTTTGCTTAATTTTTCTACTCTCTGCACCCGCTCTATGTTTTTATATAAAGAATCTAAATGCAAAAGTCAATGTGATCACTTTTTTATCTGAGTATAAACTTGGGAGAAGATTTGTATCAGATTCTAAGAGATCTCACAAAATACCACAAAATTGTAATGTGTCGTTATAAAATTGTATGTCATTTTGAAAAACTGGAATTGGCAGTTCCAAAACTATGGCCTGTTTTGATTTAGTATTAAAATAATCAAATCAACACTGTACTGATGTTATCACTTGTTTCCAAATGTAATTGAATAAAGCTGTTTTGGTTTTGTTTTTTTAGTTTACTTGCTGATTTTGTGCTGGCTAGTGCTTTCAATGCAATTCCCATACAACATACTTGGGTCATTTTCATACAACTTCTCTTTCGAATTATAGCGAAAGGCTCTGCTGTACTGGTGGTTGTGATATAAATTATAGGGGGAAGGGGAAATAAAAATAAGTGGAGGTCTTGCAGAGGTCTAAACAGTAGTACAAAAAGATATAAATGTTTCTCAATTATATGTTGGTTTTCCAATTTTCATCTATGCCAAAAATATTGCACCTTTTTTTCCATTGGTATTCAAGACCCTTGAAGTTATTGTCAAGTTTGAATTAAACTAGTATGTTAAAAAGAGTGGGTTTTGGTGCTAATTCAAGATTTGCTATTTGCATCAGTCTTGTCTTAACCTGTTCATATTTTTGACACAGGAAATTATTTCTGTAATGTCTCTACATGGAAGTAGTACTATCATTTTGTTACCTGGCTTTCGGAGCTGTGATGAAAAGCAACAGTAGTTTAAAAAGTCCATTAATTTAGAAGCTGTCAGTGTCCTGTAATCCTTTTACTATTAAGGAGACAATCCAATATTAAAATTTCAGGAATAAGCAAGCTAAAAACCATTATAGCAAATGAAAATTAATTACACTAGTTGGTTGCCATGTTATTAATTCAACATATGCATTTCTTACTAGTTTAGTTTGCAATGTCAGTTGCTAAAAGTCTGTTGCACCTCTTCCTGTCTAATCTGCTTTTCTCCTTATATAAGTATAGTAGTAATGTACAACCAAATTTAAAAAATTCAATCAATGCATTTCCTTGCTTACCTATAAGTATACCTTTTTAGCATCTGCATGTGAAATTTACATTCAACAAGCTTCAGTCTTTCTGTCTATCTGAGCTGTGTCCATTCTATAAAATTCAGGTGGTGAATTTTTAAATAATCACTTTAGTTAAAGCCAACTTGCCCTTGTGTTTGCTCTGTTCTGTATCGTGGTTTCATTGTGAGCCTGTTTATTTCTGTTTTATGATTCTTCACAGTTGCAATGCTTTCTTGTGTTATCATCCCTCAGTTTCGAGCCTGGCTTTTGGAAGAAGCTGTTTCAAGGAAATTACAAAAGGACACAAGGATATGGCTGCAGCTGGAGGATTAGTTGAACTACTGTAGAACTATTCATGCAACACAAAAGCCATTCCATCTGTTGGTCCTGATAAAAGCAAAGATGTAATATGAGAAGATTTTGATGTACGGTTGTTTGAAGAAGTTCTGTGGGTAAACATGCTAAAACTGTACCAAGAAAGCCCTGAATCTGAAGAGATACCTGTACACAAAATATTAAGGCAAAGCCAGAAACTGAAATTAATGGTCAAAATATGACAACAGCAACAAAACAGATTTTTAAATTTAAACTTTTTTCCTGTAAGAAGTAATTTATTAGCTGATTTTAGAACTCTGAGTGGGCAGAAGTGATGCTTAGATTAGTGCAATCTTGGTTTGCACTGTTGTACTTAGTTGCTGCTGTAAGTTCTACAGTAATTTCTTAATATTATCTTCTGTACAGTATTTCTCTCTGGAACTCTCCAATTGTGGAATAATTAGGAAATGTGGGATAATTGGGGATTAAATCTATATTCAAAATGCAGCATTGTCCACACATTAAGAGAGAAACGGACTTTCAGGGCCTCTCGGGGAGAGATGCAGCCATACCTGGTATGTCAGGAATATGCACTTCACAGTGATTCCCATAACAGACGGAGGGTGGAGCAAGGTGGAGATCTTGCGGTTACGCTTTGTCCTAACTTCAGCAAAAAGATGGGAACTAGATGCTGCTGTAAAGGGAGAAGCGAGATGGTGGGGGATGCAGATGCATTGTGTGCTTTCCTGGTGGTATATGTGCCGGATCGAGACCCGCGGTGGGAAGGTCTCTAGTATGCCCTTATCAAAAGATATAGTCTCTCTGTAATATTTATGTACTAGAGGCTTGTAAATATAAGTATGTCCGTGTTTCTACCGACCCTTGCAGACCTTTATAGATACTACTGGCCACTTCTGCCGATGTAGGCTGGCCACCTGCATTGGAATGAGTGTGCATTTTGGTCAGTATAAAAAAGCCCAAGCCTCATGCAACGTGGGGGAGGCAGAGACTCTGCGGGGATGCCTGCTGAGATTGAGCCTGCCACCATGCACTGCGATGATGCTGCTCGGAGCTGGTTTCTTGATTGTCTTCACAGGGTCATTGCACCACGTTTTGTATGTGGGACCGTGTAGTGGGAGTAATGATTGCCTGGATTTTGTGTTTTAAATATTGCATTTGTGTGGAGTGTGTTTATGGGATCCCATGTGTGTGTGTGTGTATTGAGGGCAGACAGCGTTCTGTGTATTTATTTGTTGTCGGATTGTCGTGGTTTAAGACTAACTCATGCAGTCTCTCTCTCTCTCACTCACTTCCCCCTCTTTCTTCCCCCTGCTCCTGGGTGGATGGGGAGGAGAATCGAAAAGAATGCAACTCCCACAGGTTGAGATAAGAACAGTTTAGTAACTAAAGTATAACACAAATCACTACTGCTACCACCAATAATAATAATGACAAGGCAAATACAAGGAAAGAATACAATTGCTCACCCAGCCCAATACCAAGCCCGACCACGCAGTGCACCCCCCACCCTTCCGGGTCTCTGCTCTCTGCTTTCCATCCTGGGCATGATGTGCTGTGGTATGGAATAACCTCTTTGGTCAGTTTGGGTCAGGTGTCCTGTCTCTGCTTCCTCCCGGCTCTCCTCCTCCCTGGCAGAGCATGAAACTCAGAAAGTCCTTGGCCAGACCACAACATTACCAAACAGTAACTGAAAACACTGGTGTTATTAGTGCTGTTCCCAGGCCCAAAATCAAAAACACAGTGCTGCACCAGCTACCAAGAAGGAGAAAAATGACTGCTACTGCTGAACCCGTGACGCGGATTCACGTAAAAGTTTTTAATGGGTGGCAGAGTAATTCAAAAGTCCTGTTGCTGGCAGGTATTTATGGCTGCTGCCATGCAGGCCGGCGTTTGTAGCTGGCAAAGCAGGGTGAGCAACTTTGAAAAAAAAAAAAGGCATTAAAAACCTCTCAATCTACTGAAGTATTGGAGCAGTTTTGTAGAGACACCACAAACAAAGCCTAAAGAAACCTGCAACACACCGGGCACTGGGAAGGAGTCCTGCTTAGTGTGTTTAAGGTAACCTGGGGGTGAATCTAAGACTTGAAACACRAACTGCTAACTGAAAAAGCAAGAGGGGTAGTGCAACCACAAGCTTTACCAGCCGCCACCCAAGCTGCATCAGGGTGGCAGAGAAAGAAAAAATGGTTTATGACACAGCAAACTCCTTGCCTGTTAACACCGTGCGGTTTGCTTCTGCAGCTGCTTCACATTCCTGTTTCATATCTTACTTCTCAAGAACCTGGGGGAGGGGGTGTATTTGTATCCTCCTACCTACAGGTCCATGGCAGCCGCCTACAAAGTTTGTCAAGCCTCACCATGAGCTGGACAGACGAGTGGAAGAACCTGATGCCTCAGCTATAAGAGCTGATCGTAAATACCCCAAGCAGAATAAGAGAGGAAGAGAAAAAATGAATGATTGCAAAACATCACTTGGGGCCAACTGAAAAGTAACAGCTTGAATACGTGTGCTTGCAAAGGAGCTACTAATAGAGGCTGTGATTTTGTGTATAAAACCACCTGTACTTACTAGCCAGTTGCTAATAAGAAACTACATCTTGTATTGTATGGATTTGTCACTTATAAAACAGATGTTAGAGCATACAAATTTGCAGCTTTAAAGCTGCTGCAAAGATTCTAATACAATTATAGTGTTATAAAAAGCATGCAAAGAGGGTAACAGTACTCCACTGGTAAGAAATTTCTTTGGCTGGTCCCTCACTGCCATTGGCATTTCCAACATGCTGCTGCACCTGGTGGTATACATACTGCTAATGTAAATCTGTATGTGCTTTACCATAGTAGTGATTTCTTACTGGATAAAGCAGGTGAAACTCTGCATTGACAATGAGGTTGAGTCTGTTACAAACATCCATACCCTTACCTCCGTCCAAAATTACCAATGTTCGGCAATACCCGCTGCCTGCAGCAGCACTTACAGGGGTTGACAGGGTGGTAATAGAATTAGAAAAGAGAGGTATCATTAAACGAATTCACTCACCTTATAATTCCCCGGTGTGGCCTATAAAGAAACCCACCAGACAATGGCGTTTCACAGTAGATTATCGACAGTTAAATGCCAATACTACACCTCTAACTGCAGCAGTCCCAAATATTGCCAAAATTGTGACAATGATACAAGGAGCTGCCCACACTTGGATGGCTACCTTAGATGTTAAGGATATGTTTTTCATGATTCCCCTCCTTGTGAGGAGAACCGGTGTTGGTAAAAATGCCTCAGATTGGAGCAGTACCCATGGTACTAGTCACTCCTAAAATCCCCATGCATGGGAAACCGAAGACTGTTCAGGAAAGGTACACCGAATTAACAACCGATGGATTTTTACCTTCCTTTTAACCCCGTCGGTCAAAAGGCCGAGCATGTTTTCTCTTATGTTCACAGAAATTCTTGGTGAACTGCACATGGACAGATGGACTGGCCTACACTGGACTTGAGTGCATGCAAGGAATTTTGTCACTCATCCTAGCCGTAATAGTAATAGTATTCATTGCATTCATGATTATTTGCCAACCTAAGTTTTAAAAAATGGTAAACCGCAGAACTGAATCAACATTGTGTTTCCACAGACCTGCAGTGACCCTGGTCTGAGACTCATACAAAATATACCAGGAGCATGGGATTAAACAGGGGGAATGCAGAATTAGATTCAAACAAAGACTTAAATCTGTCAACAGTGATGATACATGGGACAAGAAAAAAAAGTAGGCTGTAGAGTTATCAGTGGATCCACCTGATGCGAAGGAGCTTCCGGAGTCAATGATGAGTCCTCATAGAGGTATGATCACTGCTCGTTTTATTCGCAATATTGCTGAGATTATATAGGGTTCCTCAGGGTTCACACGCAGTAAACAATACATTCATTGGTTAAACAACACTGTCCATGCACCTACGGCTACAACCCAAATGGTTCAAGGCAAAAGCCCACATCCCATGATGTCCACGGCCCATCCTTTTCTGCGGTCAGCTACTCCCTGTTTCGCCTCAGGCTAGCCGGTTTATTTTGGCTCTGCTCCCTGGTTTGCCTGCTTCCAGGACACACTGAGCCTGTCGACAGGCTCATAGGCTGGGTTGTGCAAGTAGGCCTGCATCAAGACACTATGCCCGTTAGCCACTAAGAATTCCTCCACATCCACCCACAAACAAATAAGTCAGATCTCTGCCAAGGTTACAAATAAAAAATCTGTACTGGGGAGAGATGGGATTGTTGGCACAACTTTACTTTGATCCAACCAGTCTTTGTGATCTGCCTCTGGCTTGTGACAAGCGATCAATAAAATGAGAGCAAGGTTCCGTTAAACCTTGCTGAATGGTTGTAAAAGTTGGCACAGGATTAGTATCCGGGACTGCATAAAATGCCTGTCGGGCTAACTGCGCTGAGATATGATGCAATGACAATKGATATTGCAATTGCAATGCCATATTAGAAAATCTTCCACTGCCAGTTATCAGCCGTAAGGCCGTTTAACAGATCTTGTGGATCTCTTGGCCTCATAGCTTCCATCTGTGCCAAACATTGCCATTCATGACTCCATACAATTTGCTGAGAAGGAGTCAGCAGCAATCTAGCTAGATTTTGACAGTCAGTAGGAGAATTAATATCTGCTGTGAATATCCAATCTAAAACAGCACGAGTAGCCTCTGATTTTATACCACTTTCCTTAACAGTCTTTCTGGCTTGTTGCAAAATTTTCCAGTCATGCTGTTCRTACTGTGGCTGATCATCTTTCACAACAATAGGACAGGCTATAGGTCCTGCTGGCTGCCAATCCCCTTCAATGATAGCATCTCTAATTACACCAGACCACCTATTTTGGGCAATGCGGTTCACCAGATTATACGCTGGCGGTCAGTGCTCCACTAATGGAGCTGAAGGTTCAGGAAAATCATGTAATAAACTATGAACAGACTTTACCGGTGAATGCTGCTCCTCTAAAAGCGTCACAGATTTATCAAACTTTTCCCCCAAACTTCCCGTTATATCTTTTAGCTGGCGTTGCCATTGTCCTGCCTTACTTCTCTCTGTAACCCGTTTTATTTCTAAATCCATTTCTGATGTTGTAGACAGATCCTCGTCAGACTCCTCATTTTTGTTATCAGGGAGAGGCACAGCCTCAGGCTCCTTTCCCTTTTTCTCTGCGGGCGGCCGGCAGCACAAACCACCCTGCAAGTCCGCCGCCTGAGTCTACACCGGAGTAACTTCCTCATTTGCAGTTAACTCCTGCGTGGCACTTGTAGCAGACAGTTCTGTCTTTTGCATACTTGTCTCAGAAGGAGATGCAAGCATCTCGCTAACAGATCTTAATTGCTGCCCTTTCATCCCTTTTATGGGCCGTAAATTGCCCAGGCCAAAAAAGGTTTCAGAGCTATTCGTCTTTGGAGCAGGGGGAGGGGTAGCCGCAGGGGTGACTATAGCTTGAATAGCCGCTGCAGCAAGTTTCGACTCGACTTCCATGTTAATTAGGGTGTTAGTAACAGAACGCCACACTGAGCCAAATACAATGACATTCTTTTCATTATCAGTAATGGTAAGGTCCCACAGCTTAATACCCAAATCTCGCCATTCTTCTTGGGCAAACAGGAGAGGGGGTGTTTTAAAATATCCATGTTCTCTAGCCCACAAAAGGAGCTTATCTAACGCCTTTTCGGCAACTGCTTCCCCTCGCTTAGCAAGGATAGCTAAAAGCAGTGTTTTTGCTGTGCCAAATTCTRCTTCCATGGTCACAGCGTTTGACAGGGAGGAGGTAGCGACCCGTCCTACCTCGGTCACTGGCGACTGCCCCGTGATCCGAGCACCTCTGTCCGGCTCCACGCGGCGTCGTCGTTCTTCTACCAGAAAAACGTTCACGCCTATCAGCATCCCCCTGTCTGTGGGCTGAGGGTTCGGGCGCCAGAACGCCTACGGCTACAACCCGATTGGTTCAAGGCAAAAGCCCACATCCCATGACGTCCGCGGCCCATCCTTTTCCGCGGTCAGCTACCCCCTGTTTCGCCTCCGGCTAGCCGGTTTATTTTGGCTCTGCTCCCTGGTTTGCCTGCTTCCAGGACACACTGTGCCTGTTAGCCTCTAAGTATTCCTCCACACCCCGGGTGCGGGAGGGGGGGAAGAAAGAGGGGGGAGTGTGCAAGCGAACTGCGTGAGTTACGACTGGGCTTAAACCACGACACCAGGTCAGAAAAAAAGGAAAAATAAATCTTTGCTTAGGAAAATATTTAAACACATGCTTATCTTTAATATTATTAGGTGCAGTTTTGTACTGTGGCCAAAAAAATTTGTCAAATTAGTCTGCTTGAATAGTCTACAAAGATATATATATATAGAAATAATCTGGTATTTGTTTGCAGGATGCATTACACTTACTTTCTTCTGAGTTGTATATTTCCCTCTTTGAGGAGTCTTATTTTTTTTTAAATTAGAGTTTTGCATTTACATATTATGTTACAAAGACTGAAATTGGGGAAATTGAATTTTCTATGAATTCTTAATGTTTCAGGTATGGTTGAAAAAATTAAATCGAAGCTTTGAATTTGCATCTCTTCTTGAGATGTCATTGTATTAGGACAGCTGCACATAGTAGACAGTTTTTGTAGAACATCTCAAATTAAAGTGGAGATTAAAAAAATGTTCATTTAAATTCATCTACCCTTTCATCTGTACAAAGTGATTTATTAAAGTGTGACTTGTTTTCTTCTGATTGCTGCAATTTCTCCCAGGATGGCATCATGTGAAAACACTCTGAATACATTAAGATACGTAAACAGGTATGGAAAATGTTATTGTTTATAGCTATACTGGCTGTTGGTCACTAATGTTTGGAATACTGTTGTTCCATGATGTGTAATTATTTTAACTACTTGAATAATTTTAGTGTACTTGCATTTCATAATAAGATTGAAAGGAAAATACTGATTCAGGCTCACATTTAATTTAATTTGTCACTTTTCACAACCATTACAAGCGAGTCGATTAAAACTGCATTTAAGCCATTACCCAGAGATGGATATAGTGTGGACTGAAGGAATCTGGGAGATGCCTCCATTAGTTTTGCCCCTGCTCTGGAGGCATCATCTCTTGCATTAGGGTAGTCAGTTTTCATGATGATTCCCTGGGGTGTTAGCCGAAATGCCTTTCTGCAATGGAATTTTTCATCCCCTTGGTGGAATTTAATTCAGTTGCCAGCGTATTTATTTTCTATATGTTGAGACAACGAGGCACCAAATGTAATCAGTTCTGGGTAAGGTTGGGTTTGGTGGCTTTGTAATGGAAAATAACTGGTGCTTGAAGGTAGCTGACATAGTTTTAGGTCCTTAGGACCTTAGTACAAAAAAAAAAAAAAGTGGGAAAAACAATAGAAAAACAGGACCTGGGGACGGGGAGTGTCTGGGACTAGCAAATGTCCAGGATGGGCACAGTTAAACTGGCTGATGGGTGGAGGGACAGGATGATTGCTAAATTTGTGGTGTTAATGAACCCATTAAGCTGGTGTAGACATCTACTGGGGAGTATCCCTGACTAGCAGATGTCCAGGATGGGAGCAGTTAAACAAACTGATAAGTAGAAGGACAGGATGATTGCTATGTCTGTAATGTTAATTAAGCTGGTGCTTCAAAGACTGCCAGCAGTTATGAAGATTGTTGGAAGAAGTAAACGACTCTCAAATACCACCATCACATTTTTGTATGTATGCAGGAAGCTTTCTGGAAAATGATGTAATTCATGTGTAGCCTCATAAATATGTATGTATGCCCAAGTGACTATATAAGGATGGCCTGTGTGGCAATACGGGGACACATGTTAGGTGGAGCTATCCCCCGTATCTCCCTGTGTCGCAATAAAGAATACCTGCTTGTCAACTTGAAAACTTTGTTGGCGAGTTTGTTCCTGGAATTTTCTCCAAATCAATATGTCATGTCATATCATGTCTTATCTAGATCTCAACTAGTTTATTCTTATGGAAATTCTGCAGTTGCTGTGGCCCAGATTTTCTGTTTCCCAACAACAGACAAATATCTGAGACCTCTAAGTAAAGAGTCAGTTAATCCAACAGTGATGTTATGATCAATGTAAAGAAATTAGTGCTTTCAAAGGCTGATGCAGCACTTCCGAGACCTGTACTGCTCTCTGAAAGTATTAATCTCTGCAGTAAGTGTGAAAGGAATGTTCTTCAGCTGCAGTTCTCAGTTTAATGTCTGTGGAGATGGTGTCCTGCATGTGCCTGAAGTCAGACCTGCGACCCTGCTGCAAAGACCAAAGGAGGCAAACAGACTTCTGGGACACCTTAAAGCCTGGTTTTGCCAGAAGAGGCTACCACCTAGTGGCTTGCTTGCCCCGGTGAAAGATAGGGTTGAATCACTTCTGCTCCTGCTTGGCTGGGCACCCCCAAGCCAGTTGCTAATTGGGCACAAAAGGCTTCTAGAGAAGCTTACCACCAGCTCCTCCTGGTATCTGAATGTCTTTGTGCTTGGATCAAGGGATTTGGTAGCAAATCGGACTGGCTTGGACCAGTCTATGTGATTTCTTTCCTGGAGAGAATGCGACATATACTCCCCTACTTACAGTAACACAATGAAGGGCATTGCACATTAATCAAGACTCCTTGGATCTTTCTATCCCTTATAGAATATGCATTGCTGAAATGACTCCAGAAAAAGTCACTGTAAAACAAATTATTTACCTGTTTCTACCATACTAAATTGTTGTGCTGAAATGGTTTCTTCCCCTTGGTGTTAAATTTGTATGCTGTTATAGAGTGAATGTCTATCACTGTAAAGTTGCTTCATGTATTCTGTGTAATTTTTTTTCTATCAATATATCATTTTCATTGTACAATTAGGTTTTAGGTGCTGAACACCAGTGTCTGCACAGTGTAAGAAAAGGGGAAGTATAGAATTTAAAGCACTGCAGTGGAATGATATGATAAAAGGAGCAGTTTAATGCAATATTGAATGTAGAGCAAATTTTATTAACTGCAGGAACTGAAATCTGGAATGACTCTTCTGGAAACATTGCTATTATAGTCTCCTGCAAATTAGCAACACTGGTTTTGTTTGTGTCCTGGGTTCAGCAGTAGCATTCATTTTTCTCCTTCTTAGTAGCTGGTGCAGTGCTGTGTTTTTGACTTTCAGCCTGGGAACAGCGCTGATAACACCGATGTTTTTAGTTGTTGGTAAGCAATGTTTACTCTGACCAAGGACTTTTCTGAGCATCATGCTCTGCCAGGGAGGAGGGGAAGCCGAGAGGGAGCAGAGACAGGACACTTGACCCAAACTAGCCACAGGGGTATTCCATACCACAGAATGTCATGCCCAGTATATAAACTGGGGGGAGTTACCCAGAAGGGCTAGATCACTGCTCAGGTAGGGCTGGGTATAGGTCGGCGGGTGGTGAGTGGTTGTATTCTCTTTCCTTGTTATTTCCCTTATCATTATTATTATTCGTGGTAGCAGTAGTGGTTTGAGTTCTACCTAAGTTACTGGACTGTTCTTATCTCAACCCGTGGGAGTGACATTCTTTCGATTCTCCTCCCCATCCCTCCGGGAGCAGGGGAAAAAAGAGGGAGGAGTGAGTGAGCGAACTATGTGGCTGACTGGGCTTAAACCTCGACAGTTCTTTGTGGCGCCCAACGTGTGGCACGAAGGGTTGAGATAATGACAGGAATAATAGTCACTCGTCACAATGCTGATGTATCGGCTCTCAAAGTTGTTGCTTTTGATTCTCCTGATTTCACGGTTTCAGCCTGTTGTACTTCACTTACAGCCGCTATTTGCTGTGTTCATCAGATGGGGGGCTTGGGCTAAGGTTCTTGTCTCATTGTATTTTGTGGTAATGACTCGTAATACGGGCGGGCTCCGGCAGCAGGTCAAGATGGACATGGGCGTAGACTTGTACCTGGCCGCCCGACTGCTCTTCACCATCCTGGCCCTCGTCCTCGCCTCCATCTTCGTGAGGCTGTGGGGAGCCGAGGGGGAGCAGCCCTGGGAGCCGCCGGCAGCCGAACTGGCCTGGGAGAGCTGCCCTGGGGACCAGGATGAAGGGAAGGAGGAGGCGGAGGAGCCGAGCTCCGCGGCTGAGCCCAGCCCCGCGGCGGCCAAGAGCATCCCCTGGCAGCCAACTGCAGAGCCCCATGAGCCTGAGCCCCAGGAGGATGAAGGAGACCACACAGCACTTCCCAGCAAGGCAGAGGAGGAAGATCTGGACTCAGACAAAGAGCAGCTGGTGGTGAGAGAGCTGGCAAGCACAGCAGCTACACCAGCTACACCAGCCCCAGAGACAAGTACAGAAGCACCAGCTACCAAGAAGGAGAAAAATGACTGCGACTGCTGAACCCATGACAGCATCCACCCCTTATTCCATACCATTCACATCATGCTCAGATCCCACATTTTCAATATACCATCACATGTATATATATACATCCAGACACACACACAGAGGGAGAGAGATCATCCCTTAGTGCATGGACCTATCCCTATAAAGCTGCTGAGTCCATCCAGACCATGATGTCGGGCTCCATCTTTTGAAACAGTCTTTCAGAGCAGGAGAGGCTGTGTGCAGTGTTCACACTCGTGAATAACTTGGGCAATAAAGTCCATTGCTAAGTCCACCCCTCGATCATGAGTCCATCTGTATGTTGCATCTCTGCCCTGATGGCCTGATGTGTCATGGGCCCACCAGGCTCAAAATAATTCATCCTCCCCTCCAGCAGTTTCTGCAGCTTGTTGTTGGGGACTCCATGCAGCTGTCTTCCATCTGCGACGCTTCCAAAGCACTGGAGGGGCCCAGTGGACTAGATACTCGCCCATACAGTCCCACACACCCTGCCACTCATGACTGTCCAACCTTGGGGAAAATCTCTTGGACCTCCTACACTGTCTTCTAACCACAGAAAAGGCCCACACCCCACTCTGCTTAACTCTGGGGACCAGACAAAATGGTTGTGGGTAAAACACATTCTGTATGCATGCCAACATGCTGATCCCCATCACAATCAGCAGGCAGGTCGCAAGGGTACCCAAAGGCCATTCAAAACCTTCAGAACTCTCAAATGATGCTTCTGTACTTGTCTCTGGGGCTGGTGTAGCTGGTGTAGCTGCTGTGCTTGCCAGCTCTCTCACCACCAGCTGCTCTTTGTCTGAGTCCAGATCTTCCTCCTCTGCCTTGCTGGGAAGTGCTGCGTGGTCTCCTGCTTCCTCCTGGTGCTCGTGCTTGCGGGGGGGTTCAACTGAACCCGTGACACGGTTCGATATAGCGAACGCGGCCAGACTGGTATTTGCATATTGGAGCCATTCCCGGCCCCTCTAATAAAGCAAAGGGTTTATTTTCCCCCTTTAACGTAACACGTCCACTGTCGCTCATGCAGGAAAGGAGGCCGCTAACCCGGGAAGCTAGGAAACAGTAACAAAAAAAAAAAAAAAACAACAAAAAAAGGAGGAAGAGGACAATTAAAAGCAAAGGACTTCTTCCTAAATCTGTTGTCCCCACCCAGAACCGCTTTGCTGTCCTGCAGGGGGCTGATGAGGAAATGCACTCGCACCAGGCTGTTGCGCTGGCAAAGAAGATTAATACTGGTGCTTCCAGGAAGAAGCGGAGGGTGGTAGGGTGTCATGGTTTAAGTCCAGTCAGCCACGCAGTTTTGCTCACCCACTCCCCCCTTTTTCTTCCCCCCGCTCCCGGAGGGATGGGAAGGAGAATCGAAAAGAATGCAACTCTCACAGGTTGAGATAAGAACAGTTTAGTAACTAAAGTATAACACAAAATCACTACTGCTACCACCAAT
>CABHOG010000168.1:256889-267749 GCA_902168055.1 Aratinga solstitialis
GACCACAACAGTGCACCGGCGGCAATATCGCACCAACCGAGACTCCCTGATTCCCATCCATAAGCTGATCCATAGACTGGAGAGTCAAGGAGTGATCAGAAGGACCCACTCACCCTTTAACAGTCCCATATGGCCAGTGCGAAAGTCTAACAGAGAGTGGAGACTAACAGTAGACTATCGTGGCCTGAACAAAGTTACACCATCCTTGAGTGCTGCCGTACCAGGCATGCTAGAACTTCAGTATGAACTGGAGTCAAAGGCAGCCAAGTGGTATGCCACAAGTGATATTGGCAATGCATTTTTCTCAATTCCTTTGGCAGCAGAGTGCAGGCCACAGTTCGTTTTTACTTGGAGGGGTGTCCAGTACACTTGGAACCGACTGCCCCAGGGGTGGAAACACAGCCTGACCATCTGCCATGGACTGATCTAGATTGCACTGGAACAGGGGCAAGCTCCAGAACACCTGCAATACATTGATGACATTATTGTGTGGGGTGATAAATGGAAGAAGTCTTTGAGAAAGGGAGGAAAATAATCCAAATCCTGCTGGAAGCTGGTTTTGCCATAAAACGGAGTAAGGTCAAGGGACCTGCACAGGAGATTCAATTTTTGGGAATAAAATGGCAAGATGGGCGTTGCCAGATCCCCACAGATGTGATCAAYAAGATAACAGCAATGTCTCCACCAACTAATAAGAAATAAACACAAACTTTTTTGGGTGTTGTGGGGATCTGGAGAATGCACATCCTGAATTACAGTTTGATTGTAAGCCCTCTCTATCATGTGACCCGGAAGAAGAATTATTTTAAATGGGGCCCTGAGCAACAACAAGCTTTTGAGCAAATTCAACGAGAGATAGTTCATGCAATAGCCCTCGGACCAGTCCGGACCAGGCCAAATGTTAAAAATGTACTCTACACTGCAGCCAGGGAGCATGGTCCTCCCTGGAGCCTCTGGCTGAAAGCTCCAGGGGAGACTCGAGTCCGACCCCTCAGCTTTTGGAGTCGGGGATGCAGAGGATCTGAGGCCAGCTATGCCCCAACTGAAAAAGAGATACGGGCAGCCTATGAAGGGGTTCAAGCTGCTTTGGAAGTGATTGGCACTGAAGCACAGCTCCTCTTGGCACCCCGGTTGCCTGTGCGGGGCTGGATGTTCAAAGGCAGGGTCTCCTCTACACATCATGCAACTGATGCTACATGGAGTAAGTGGGCTGCACTAATTACGCAATGAGCTCGAATAGGAAATCCCAGTCATCCAGGAATTCTAGAAGTCAGCATGGACTGGCCAGAGGGCAAAGATTTTGTAATGTCACCAGAGGAGGTGGTGGTGATGCGTGCTGAAGAGGCCCCACCATATAATGAACTGTCAGAAAGTGAAAAGCAATATGCCTTGTTTACTGATGGGTCCTGCCATATTGTGGGAAAGCATCGGAGATGGAAGGCAGCCATATGGAGTCCTCGACAACAAGTTGCAGAAACTGCTGCAGGAGAGGGTGAATTGAGTCAGTTTGCCATGGTGAAAGCCATCCAGCTGGCCTTGGACATTGCTGAATGAGAAAAGTGGCCAGTACTTTATACTGACTCATGGTTGGTGGCAAATGCCCTGTGGGGGTGGTTGCAGCAATGGAAGCAGAGCAACTGGCAATGCAGAGGTAAACCCATCTGGGCTGCTGCACTGTGGCAAGATATCGCTGCCCGGGTGCAAAACCTAGTGGTCAAGGTACGCCATGTAGATGCTCATGTACCGTAGCGTTGGGCCACTGAGGAACCCCAGAACAACCAACAAGTGGATAAAGCTGCTAAGATTGAAGTGGCTCAGATGGACTTAGATTGGCAGCATAAGGGTGAATTATTTTTGGCCCGGTGGGCCCATGACACTTCAGATCATCAGGGCAGAGATGCAAGATGCAGATGGGCTCGTGATCGAGGGGTAGACTTAACAATGGACACTATTGCCCAGGTTATTCATGACTGTGAAACATGTGCTGCAATTAAGCAAGCTAAACGGTTAAAGCCTCTTTGGTATGGAGGATGATGGCTGAAGTACAAATATGGGGAGGCCTGGCAGGTTGATTATATCACCCTCCCACCAACCCGCCTCGGCAAGCGCCATGTGCTTACCATAGTGGAAGCAACCACCAGATGGCTGGAAACATGCACTGTGCCCCACACCACTGCCCAGAACACTATCCTGGGCCTTGAAAAACAGATTTTGTGGTGACACGGCACCCCAGAGAGAATTGATTCAGAAAACGGGACTCATTTCCGGAACAGCCTGATAGATGCTTGGGCCAAAGAGCATGGCATAGAGTGGGTATATCACATCCCCTACCATGCACCAGCCTCTGGGAAAATCGAACGGTACAATGGGCTATTAAAAACTACACTGAGAGCAATGGGTGGTGGGACTTTCTAACATTGGGATACACATTTACCAAAGGCCACCTGGCTGGTCAACACCAGAGGATCTTCCAACAGGGCTGGTCCAGCCCAGTCAGAGCTTCTACATACTGTGGAGGGGATCAGAGTTCCTGTGCTGCATGTCAAAAATTTTCTGGGGAAGACAGTCTGGGTTATTCCTGCTTCAGGTAAAGGCAAACCCACTTGTGGGATTGCTTTTGCTCAGGGTCCCGGATATACTTGGTGGGTAATGTGGGAAGATGGGGAAGTCCGATGTGTACCTCAAGGAGATTTGATTTTAGGGGAAAACAGCCAATGAACTCAATTGCATGCTGTTGCCTGCTATGTAATACTTTTATAGCCCACCAACTAGATGTCTTCAAGTCATCAGCGACTGGCCCTCTGACCGTCATCCCAACAAAAAATGAGCTTTAATGAAAGCAGACGAGTTCTGCAGTAAAGGAACGATCAGCATCAGCAGGCAACGATCCAACACTGCACACGGCCTCCCCTGCTCTGAAGGACTGTTACAGGAGATGAAGCTTGACTTCATGGACCAAATGGACTCAGCAGCTTTGTAGGGATTGGTCCATACACTGAGGGATGATCTCTCTCCCTCTGTGTGTGTGTCTGGATGTATATATATACATATATGTGATGGTATATTGAAAATATGGGATCTGAGCATGACGTGAATGGTATGGAATAAGGGGTGGATACTGTCATGGGTTCAGCAGCAGCAGTCATTTTTCTCCTTCTTGGTAGCTGGTGCAGTGCTGTGTTTTTGACTTTCGGCCTGGGAACAGTGCTGATAACACTAGTGTTTCAGTTACTGTTTAGTGATGTTTTGGCCTGACCAAGGACTTTCTGAGTCTCATGCTCTGCCAGGGAGGAGGGGAAGCTGGGAGGAAGCAGAAACAGGATACCTGACCCAAACTGACCAAAGAGCTATTCCATGCCACAGCACGTCATGCCCAGGATGTAAAACTGGGGGCAGGAACCCAGAAGAATTTAGTTCATGGCTCGGTCTTCGGGTGGTGAGCAGTTGTATCCTCTTCCCTTGTATTTCCCTGGTCATTATTATTGTTGGTGGTAGCAGTAGTGATTTGTGTTATACCTTAGTTACTGGACTGTTCTTATCTCAACCCTTGGGAGTTACATTCTTTCGATTCTTCTCCCCATTCCCCCCCCCCTCGGAGTGGGGTGGAAGAAAGTGGGGGGGAGTGAGTGAACGGGCTGTGTGATTTACGGCTTAAACCACGGCACTATATCTGCCTTCTTATGAAGGACTTACAGCAATGGGTCGAAAATATACTTATTTGAACCCAGAAAAATAAGATGATGCAGTGCAGTTATGTCATATTTTTATTTGACAATCAAATCCAGACATTAAACGCATGCTGCAATAACAGGAAGGGACCAATTCTCGGTCTATCAATAAACTGCTAAAACCAGCCTGGAGTGTGTACAATAACAGAGAAGATGAAAGGGAGAAGGAAAAGCAGGAAAAGAATCGGGAAAAAAATGTCGGCTGTTGCTATCTCACAGGAAAACAGGATATGGGAGGGTGGCCTGGGAAGGAAGGGTGGGAAACAAGGATTACATGGAAATGTTTGTGAACAGAGTCCATGGATTAGCTTAGAGAAGGATCAGTGTGCAGTCTTTAAACAGAGGAGGCACTGGAAGAGAGAATGCCCTCAGAGTCAAAATAAATAGCAAAGATTTATTGGAATGTAATGACAGGTAGCGAAAATGATGACTTTAGATGAGGACTAAGGAGGACTGGGGGAAGGTTATGAAGCCTTCCCCAGCAGAGCCCCTGGTTACAGTTAGCTTGGGGAATAATAAAGTAAATTTTCTCGTAGATACAGGAGCCACCTATTCTGATATAAATACTTGTAAAGGGCAATAAAGCAAACAAACAGCTTCAATCATTGGTGCCACAGGGTGGACAGGAACCCGGCCTTTCTCTGAACCTTTAAATTTTAAAATTGGCAAATAGATGTTGACCCATCAATTTCTTCACATGCCTGAGTGCCCTGTGCTGTTATTGGGTATGGATACACTGTGTAAATTACATGCATAAATTATATTTAAAGAAAGAAAATTCATATATATATTCCTAATGAAAAGGCTATGGAGGCCCAAGTTTTTATGTTACAGAAACCAGACGTGGAGCCAGATAGACTAGAGGAAGTGGAGAATGCAGTCACCTTGACGGTATGTGCTGCCAGAGTACTGGGACTATCACAAAATGCAGAACGAGTAACTATTCATCTGAAACCAAATGACAGACCAGTAAGACAGAAAGATTATGCTATAAAACTGAAGGTAAGAATAGGACTAGAGCCTTTAATAGAAAAATTTATTGAATACTTTGGGACAAAAAATGGACTGTATTTATACCTCATATGGTAATAGCCATCCTGGAACAGAAAAGCAGTCACTGGCTTTCCTCAAGCAGGATGTTAAAATATCAGGCCATGCTTTTGGAACAAGAGGATGTAGAATTGAAAGTAACTAACCTTTTGAACCCAGGAATGTTTCTGACAACCAATCCAGAAGCATGAGAGATGACTCAACTGTTTACTGACTATTGAGCAGGTACATTCCAACCTATGGACCTATGGGATACACCCCTGAAGGATGTGTATTGGGAGCTGTTTGTGGATGGTAGCAGCTTTGTGAAAAATTGAAACTGGAAAGCAGGATACATTGTGGTAACCTGACATGAGGTAATAGAGGCTAAAGCCCTGGCCCCCAACACATCAGCATAGAAAGCCAAACTGATCACACTATTAAGAGCTCTGGAATTGTCAGAAAGTAAAATCATAAACATATGAATGGACTCAAAATTTGCTTTTGGAATTGTTCATGCCCATGAGCCATATGGAAAGAAAGGGTACTGTTAACCTCTCAGGGGTTCCCTATGAAATATGGACAAATAATACAGGAACTGTTAAGAGGAGTCCAGCTACCTTGGAAGGCAGCAATAATGCATTGTAAGGCATATCAAATGGGTAATAGTCCAGTGAATACTGGCAGTGGCCTTGCTGACTGTCCTGGGTTCAGAAGTAGCAGTCATTTTTTCTCCTTCTTAGTAGCTGATGCAGTGCTGTGTTTTGGAGTTTCAGCCTGGGAACAACACTAGTAACACCGATGGTTTTAGTTGTTGCGAAGTAATGTTTACTCTGACCAAAGTCTTTCTCAGTCTCATGCTTTGCCAGGAATGAAGGGAAGCTGTGAGGAAGCAGAGATAGGACACCTGACCCAAACTAGCCACAGGGGTATTCCATACCACAGCACGTCATGCCCAGTATATAAACTGGGGGGAGTTACCTGGAAGGGCTAGATTGCTGCTCGGGTCAGGCTGGGTATCAGTCGGCGGGTGGTGAGCAATTTTATTCTCTCCCCTTGTTATTTCCATTGTCATTATCATTATTGGTGATAGCAGCAGTAGTTTTGTGTTACACCTTAGTTACTGGACTGTTCTTATCTCAACCTGCGGGAGTTACATTCTTTCGATTCTACTCCTCATCCCTCCAGGAACTGGGGGAAAGAAGTGGGGAGTGACCGAGTGGCTGTGTATTTCTGAGTTGCCAGCTGGGCTTAAACCACGACACTGAAAGAGCAGCCAAAGAAGCTGTGGATGGGGACCTTTTCTTGATATTGCCTCATAAGTATGAGTGCTTGAATAATGAAGTTCCAAGTTATCAAACAGAGGATGAAAAACTGGCAAGTCTATTAGGAGACAAGAAGAATGATGAAGGATGGTGGGCTATACCAAACAAGCAAGAAGTAATTCTCCAGCTTCTTATGAGAAAAATAGCTAAAGAAAAACACCAGGAAAATCATGGAGGAACAGGATCAATAACTGAGTGCCCTGGGCTCAGCAGTAGCAGTCATTTTTCTCCTTAGCAGCTGGCGCAGTGCTGTGTTTTGGAGTTTCAGACTGGGTACAACACTAGTAACACCGATGTTTTTAGTTGTTGCTAAGTAATGTTTACTCTGACCAAGGACTTTCTGAGTCTCGTGCTCTGCCAGGGAGGAGGGGAATTCGGGAGGAAGCAGAGATAGGACACCTGATCCAAAGTAGCCAAAGAGGTGTTCCATACCACAGCATGTCATGCCCAGGATGTAAAACTAGGGGCAGGGACCCAGAAGAGGGGGTTCACGACTGGGTCAGGCTTGGTGTCGGGTGGTGAGCAGTTGTATTCTCTTCCCTTGTATTTTTCCTTATCATTGTTATTATTGGTGGCAGCAGCAGTAGTTTGTGTTATACCTTAGTTACTGGACTGTTCTTATCCCAGCCCGTGGGAGTTGCATTCTTTCAGTTCTCCTCCCCATCCCTCCGGGAGCGGGGGGGAAGAAAGAGGGGGGAGTGAGTGAGCAAACTATGTGGCTGACTGGGCTTAAACCATGACAATACTCACTGGGCATACATACATATTCATGAGTCTACGTATGAATTCCATCATTTTCCAGAAAGTTTCCCCGCATGTGTACAAAAATGTGGTGGTGGTCTCTGAGGGTAGTTTACTTCTTCCAACAATCTTCATAACTTCTGGCAGCCTTTGAAGCATGGGCAGTAGATGTTTACACCAGCTTAATTAACATTACAGACATAACAATCATCCTGTCCTTCTACTTATCAGTTAGTTTTACTGCTCCCATCCTGGACATCTGCTAGTCCCAGGTACTCCCCATCCCCAGGTCCTGTTTTCTATCCTGCTTTTCTTACACTTTTTGCACTAAGGTCATAAGGACCTAAAACTATATCGACTTCAACCGTTTATCTTCATGCACCTCATTTATTTTCCATTTCAAAGCCATCAAACTTAACGTTACTTAGAACTGATTCCACTTATTTACAAAGGTTTATATTCCATTTTGTGCTTTTGTGCCTCCTTGTCTCAAGGAGATAATGTTCCTGTGGTGAACATAAAGAATTTGCTGGGGAAGACAGTCTGGGTTATTTCTCTTTCAGGTAAAGGCAAACCCACTCGTGGGATTGCTTTTGCTCAGGGATCCAGGCATACTTGGTGGGTAATGCGAGAAGATGGGGAAGTCCAATGTGTATCTCAAGGGGATTTCATTTTAGGGGAAAACAGACAGTGAACTCAATTATATTCTATTGCCTGCTTTATAACACTACTGTAGCCCATCAGCTAGACACCCATCTTTACCACTGTGGGCTTTGAAAAGAAGGTGTGTGCTGTCATGATCATCATCAGAGAATAAAGTTATGGGAAAAGAACAGCAGCAGCAGAACTGTCCTCAGGTCACCATCAACTGACCCTGACTTCCCTCCATTCGTCACCCCAACAAAGACTGAACTTTGATGAAACCAGACGAGCTCAGCAGTGACCAGATGAGTTCAGTGGTGTCATCAGTAGGCAACAATCTAAGACTACACACTGTGTCTCCTGCCTTGAAAGACTCTTACAAGAGATGGAGCCTGAAATCATGGACTGAATGAATTCAGCAAACTTTATAGGGATTGGTCCATGGACTAAGGAATAATATCTATCTCTGTGTGTGTGTGTATATATATATGTGAGACTAAATGCAATGTTTTTTTAAAAAAATGTGACCTGAGCATGATGCGAATGGTATGGAATAAGGGGTGGATACTGTCCTGGGTTCAGCTGTAGCAGTTATTTTTCTCCTTCTTAGTAGCTGGTGCAGTGCTGTGTTTTCAACTTTAGTCTGAGAACAACGCTGATAACACACTTTTGGTTTTAGGTCTTGCTAATTAATGTTTACCCCGATCAAGGACTTTTATTCTCATGCTCTCCCAATGAGGAGGGTGTGGAATAATTAGAAATTAAACTTATATTTAAAATGTAGCCCTGTTCACACATAAAGGAAAAATGGACTTTCAGGGGAAGATGCAGCTACACCTGGTATGCCAGGAACTTGCACTCCACAGCGGTTCCTGTGGCAACATTGATGGAGGATGGAGCTGAGTGGAGATTCTGCAGCCACGCTCTGTCCTAACACCAGCAGAGATGGGAACTAGGTGGTACTAGAAACTGATAAGCTGCCTAATTGCTACCCTGAGCCAACAGTCTGTCATCTTTTGACAAAGTGCTGTCCTTTGTGTGAACTTTGCTTCATTATAATTCATTTTAATACATTATAATACAAAAACACACCTCCATATCTAATGCTACCCACCTCCAAAGTGAGATCACCCCTCTTTGAGCATGATCTTTGAATTCTTTGAGGTATATACCTTTAAAAGCGAAGTGAGAGAATTTTACACCTATAATAATAAAGGTATGTATGACTAGAGTCACTCAAGCTCCACCTTGAAGGTGAAAAATAGTATAAAATGGCCCAACAAAGGGGGAATATTAGGGAAGACATCATCGTGGATGAGTTGAGGAAAATTGCATCAGCAGATTACCCTCAACTCCTGGGACCAGTTGGCAGGCTGGACCTTTCTTCAACCCCCATAGGGACACCTTTGGGTAAGACTTGCACTGTATGAAGTGCTTCCCCGGGAAAATCAGGAATCTTTATATAGAGTTACTTTTCAATTTTTACTTTTATATTTTAAAGCCAGGCTATGTTATTCATAACTTTATTGCACGTTTGTATAACCTATTATTTGCACGTGCTTTTGCAGACAGTGTATTTATCACTGGCAATCCATAAGACCCTGTATCTGTTGCTTTAAGAAACTTCACTGTTTAAGTAGCTAATCGTAATAGTTTTCTCATTGAACACAACCAAATCCTTCCGTGTGGCCGTATTAGTTCCTGAGCACGATTAGACTGAAGGTGCAGTGTGCTATTAGTGCATCTGGAACTGTGATTATTCAATATTTCAAACACGACCGGACTGATAGTGGCAGATTGGGAATCACTCAGAATCTAAGCCTAGCTGCACCCAGACCCTCTAATATCTGAGGACCAGCTGGAACGCAAGGGGGTTTATTTTCTGCCAAATTGTCTTGCCTTTTAATGCAACAGTAAGTTAGGAAAGTTTAATCTATTCTACTATGTTAAAGGCACATATGTTATTGTTAGTTTAAAATTTAAGCCTACACTTGGTTGTGGGATACCTTTCCCACTCTTCAGAGAGGTCCTGTATTTTTTTTTCACCATTTTCCCAGGCTCTCTGGGAGCAGTTGCTGCCATAGTTTATAGCCCAGAAGGCAGCAGCGGTGGCTCACAAGCTTGGCAGAGCAGAAGTTGGTGCAATGTGTTCGCATCTTGTTCTCATCTCAGACTATGAAAAAGTGTGCTGCAGACATCAGTGAAAGTTAAAGTTTGGTAGAACAACTGAAAGCAGTTGTGAGAGGAAATGTGTTGGACCAGGTTAAGGAGTGATGGTATCTGCTCTGCTAGTCGTGTCATGAATAACCTCGCAGGGTTGCAGCAGGTGGACACCGAGATTCAGAGCAACAGTTCGCCTGGACTTTGATTGGAGCAGGGGATTCCCAAAGCTTTATCGAGCCTGGCCAAGTCTTCCTCTGTGCAAGAAAAGTGGTAGATTCTTTAGCATTTACTGAATGGTGTTACTGGGTCAGAAACTGTAAGTTTGCAGCACTGCATTGAGTAAGTCTTTCAGAATCGGCAACCGGCTCTAGCAGCAGTTCTAAATTGAAACTCCTTTCCCCTTAATGCCTCTTTCTTCTGATCACTCTTACTCGTAACGCTGGAGAACGCTTGATTCTTTCTGTTGGAGGATGTCTGTACCCACTGTATTGAAGTTTTGGTTTGTGTTGCATGTTTAGAAATGCCTAGGGCTGGCAGAAAGGATCTCTATTGATTGTTTTCAACAAGGATGATAAGAGGGCTTGAGCACCTCCCGTATGAAGACAGGCTGAGAAAGTTGGGGCTGTTCAGCCTGGAGAAGAGAAGGCTGCGTGGAGACCGCATAGCAGCCTTCCAGTATCTGAAGGGGGCTTACAGGGATGCTGGAGAGGGATTCTTCATTAGAGACTGTAGTGACAGGAGGTAACGGGTTCAAACTAAAACAGGGGAAGTTTAGGTTAGATATAAAGAAGAAGTTCTTTACTGTGAGGGTGGTGAGGCACTGGAATGGGTTGGCTAAGGTAGCTGTGAATGCTCCATCCCTGGCAGTGTTCAAGGCCAGGTTGGACAGAGTCCTGCCCCTCTACTCTGCTCTTGTGGGACCTCACTTGGAGTATTGTGTGCAATTCTGGTGTCCTCAACATAAAAAGGACATGGAATTTTTGGAACAAGTCCAGAGGAGGGCCACGAGGATGATCAGGAGACTGGAGCACCTCCTGTATGAAGATAGGCTGAGAAAGTTGGGACTGTTCAGCCTGGAGAAGAGAAGGCTGCATGGAGACCTCATAGCAGCCTTCCAGTATCTGAAGGGGGCTTATTAGGATGCTGGGGAGGGACTCTTCATTAGCATTAGGGACTTTAGTGATAGGACAAGGGGTAATGGGTTCAAACTTAAACAGGGGAAGTTTAGACTG
>CABHOG010000168.1:267769-307553 GCA_902168055.1 Aratinga solstitialis
GGTGAGGCACTGGAATGGGTTGCCCAGGGAAGTTGTGAATGCTCCATCCCTGGCGGTGTTCAAGGCTGGGTTGGACATAGCCTTGGGTGGAATGGTTTAGTGGGAGGTGTCCCTGCCCATGGCAGGGGGTTTGGAACTAGATGATCTTAAGGTCCTTTCCAACTCTAACCATTCTATGATTCTATGATTCTAAGATGCCCAGGGTTAACACAGAGGTTTTTTTTACTTGTGTTGTGAAGACCGTTGTGGGAATACAGGCAGTTGAAGATGTGAGGGACATAACCAGAACAGCCATAAAACATCACAGATGTGAATAACAAACATTAGTATGCAGCATATCCTGTACGGGATGACACGAGCTGATAAGCGGGGATGGTGTGAATTGTAGTGTTGGAACTGATCAAAGCTTAGCTAGTACAAAACCAAGGATAACAGTTGAATAGTTAAGATCTAAAAATAGCTTGTCTAAAAATAGCTTGTGTGATTTTGTATAAATATGCAAGAAACTCAGTAAAAGTGATTCAGTTTGCACACACACGCTGCCTCCGTCTCATACTTCGCTGCAAATGGCGCCCTGAACAGGGAACTCTTC
This sequence comes from Aratinga solstitialis, assembly GCA_902168055.1. Taxonomy (NCBI): domain Eukaryota; kingdom Metazoa; phylum Chordata; class Aves; order Psittaciformes; family Psittacidae; genus Aratinga; species Aratinga solstitialis. The sequence continues at coordinate 268,362 of CABHOG010000168.1, forward strand.
ACTCACCGAGCGAAGTACCCCCAGTGAGCCGAACGGGAGAGAGAACAATGACGTGTCCATCCTTCCCTGCAGGTCTTTTGCACGGGTATAAGGAAGTGGCCGGGGTAGCATAATGGGGCAGACTGCAACTAAATCGCAGCAATTGCATCACCAATTGTTGATGCGGATTACAAAGGAGCAAGGGGATCGTGTGGCTCCCCAGAAAGTGACTCTTTTGCTGCTATGGATAGGACGCAATTGTCCTTGGTACCCTTCTACAGACTCTTATGAAATATGGGATTGGAAGCATGTGAGACAGCAGTTACAAACTGTACAATCCGATGACCATGATATTAATCCTGATTATTGAATTACCTGGTGCATTGTTTTTGCTGCGTTGCGCTCTCTTCAGCCGCGGGTAGTGGATGATAACCTTTCACAAACTGACTCAATTACAGTACTCTCAGATCACCTGAAACCTGTGGGAGAAAATGCTTTAATTGCACTTGATAACGCTGACATGGCTGTTACAAATGAAACTCCAGAACACATTTATGAGGAGCCTGTGCACATTCATCAGACTGCTCCTGCGGTTCTGCCGCCTGATAATTTTGATGCTGACATGGATAGTCCTTTTGACCCAGGGCCTATTGATCTGGAAAAGGAGCCTGATTTATATCCCCCAGATCCTCATGAGAAATGGGCTGCTGTAAAGGGAGAAGTGAGACGGGCAAGGGATGCAGATGTATTGTGTGCTTTCCCGGTGGTGCATGTGCCGGATCAAGACCCGTGGTGGGAAGGTCTCTCGGCTGCTCTTATCAAAGATATCAGGCGAACGGTGACGGACCATGGACTTGGGGCCCCATATACAACTCATTTGATACAGTCTCTCTGTGATACTCATGTACCAGAAGTTGGCAAATACAAATATGTCCATGTTTCTATCGACCCTTGGAGATCTTTCTAGATATTGCTGGTGCTGCATCCTCTGTCAGTCTCAGGGTACATTCTGTACCTCATATTTTTTTTTGAGATCAGCCCTACAAAGACCCATGTTGTGAATCTTTACATGGAAGAAACTGGAATTTATGTAATCATGGTTTCATTTTTGCTGTTTAGACAACCTGCGTTGGAATGAGTGTGCATTTTGGTCAGTATAAAAGCCTGAGCCTTATGCAATGTGGGGGAGGCAGAACCTCATACCACCCAGGTCAATGCTGCCTCCACAGGGACGCCCGCTAAGGTTGAGCCTGACAGTTCGAACTGTGATGATGTTTCTCGGAGCTGGTTTCCTGATTGTCTTCACAGGGTCCTTGCGCCATGTTCTGTACGTGGGGCCGTGTAGTAGGGGTAATGGTTGTCTGTCTGGATTTTGTGTTTCAAATATTGTAGTTGTGTGCTTGCGGGATCCCTTATGTTTCTGTGTGTTGACGGCAGACGGTGTTCTGTGTATTTTTTGTTGTCGGGTTCGTGTAGAAGTTTTTAACCGGTAGCAGATTAACATTCTGGGCAAGAAAGGGTTAATGCAAAACTGTGGTTGCCGCTGCTGAACAGGCAGGCATTTATAGCTGCTGCCGAGCAGGCTGGAGTTTGTAGCAGAGCAGGGTGAGAGACTTGAAAAACAAAAAAACAAAAATACAAACAAACAGAATCACAAAAAAAAAAATGCCCTCTAGATCTATTGAAGTATTGGGGGCAGTTTGTAGAGACACCACAAACAAAGCCTAAAGAGCACCTGCAACATGATGGGTGCATGGGAGGAGCCCTGCTTAGTGTGTTTAAAGTAAACTGGGAGTGAATCTAAGACTTGAAGGAACAGATAGATCGATTGAAACAAGAACTGCTAACTGAAAAAGCGAGAGGGGTAGCGCAACCAAAAACTTTATTAGCCACCACCCAAGCAGTATCAGGGTGGCAGAAAAAAACCCACAAAAAAAACCCCAAACCAAACAAACAAACAAAAAACCTGAGAAGAGGCAGATGTGAAAAAGGAAGGAGCCAGCGCATCTCCTATGTTTCCAACCTGCCTGTCCCTTTAACTGCGGGTAATGACACAGCAAACTCCTTGACTGGTAACACTGTGCAGTTCACTTCCCCAGCTGCTTCACATTCCTTTTTCATCAGAATGCCTCTGCTTTAAGGAAACACTTTAACCTGTCCTCTTCTCAAGAACTGATAACCTGGGGGAGGGGGTATATTTGTGTCCTCCTACCCACAGGTCCATGGCAGCTGCCTGCAAAGTTTGTCAAGCTTTACCATGACCCGGACAGACGAGTGGAAGAACTTCATGCCTCAGCTATAAGAGCTGACCATGAATACCCCAAGCATAATGAGATGGAGGAAGAGAAAAACAAATGATTGCAAAACATCACTTGGGGGCAACTGAAAAGTAATAGCCTGAATATGTGTGCTTGTAACATAGCTATTATTAGAGGCTGTGATTTTGTGTATAAAACCACCTGTATTTACTAGCCAGTTGCTAATAAGAAACTATACCTTGTATTGTATGGATTTGTCACTTGTAAAGGAGATGTTAGAGCATGCAAATTTGCAGCAGCTGCTAGAAAATGCTAAGGCAAAAGCTAGAAAGATTCTAATACAATGGTAGTGTTATAAAGCAGGTAATGGAACAAATTAAGAGGGTGGGAGACCCCCACTGGTAGGAAATCTCTTTGACTGGTGCCCCACTGCCATCAGCATCTTCAACATGCTGCTGCACCCTGTAGTAGTTACACTGCTAATGTAAATCTGTATGTACTTTGCCATAGTAGCGATTTGTTACTGAATGAAGCAGGTGAAACTCTGCATTGACAACGAGGTGCCAGGACTGAGGTTGGCCAAATGCCTCCTACCACAGTCAAGGGCAAGACTGGGTTGGCCTCTGTGTTTGCCACCAAGAAGAACCTTTAGCTCTGCTGCTGGCTGCAGTCTAGCAGTCATTGAGCAGTGGGGACACATGCCATGCCAGATCTTGATGTGAGGGATGGCCTCCTCTGTTATCAGAGGGCCATCCAGGAGAGAAGGGCAGGCCAAGCAGCCTGTGGTTGGCATATGTTGGAGATATGATCTAATCCAAATCCCCTGCTCAAGTAGGGTCATCTAAAGCAGGTATTGATAGTAGATATATAAAACACAAAAGGGGGAGTTCAGGGTTAACCCCACAAGAATGTATAGCTAAGAATGTATAGCGAAAGCTTGTTAGGTTTTGAATTTTTTAAATTTGTCTAGTTTTGATTCTCTTTCCGCAATACAGTGCTCGCGACGTCTGAATGGATGATTCCTTGCCCAAACCACTGGTTCTATATAAAGACCTACATCATAACGAGTGGAAAGGACCAGTGCCATTGCTGATGTGGGGTCGAGGATAGGGCTGTGTACAGCTATCGACAGGACCATATAGGCTGCCAGTGAAACATATAAAGCCACAGACCTCAACAACATAAAGAAACAACAATGACAGAAATCTTTGTAATATCTGTTCTATTATGTGTGACCATGGGTCATGGACAAGTATACTGGGCACATTTACTAAATCCCCCATTATTCTGTCCTGTTACATGGTGGGACAGGGAAACACAAATTTTAAATGAAGAAACAACATGGCTTGGTGGAAAATGGATTCCACCCAGTCCCAGTGATTTAAGTGACAATGTAACATTGAAAAATGCTACATTTTATATGGATACGCCTCCGATTTGCGTTAACAAATATAGAACAAATTGGACTCTCGAATGGTGTGTAGGATTCACTGGTATGCCACATGTTATAAGGGCTTCAAGTGACTTCAGATCGGACTAATTTTACTGAAATAATACTGCCTGGAGTAGTGTGTGGTTATGTTAATTATACAGGACAGCACTCCTTGCCTGTTTGTTCCCTGAAAGTATATAAGTCATTACGCCAAGTTCAATGGAAACCTTGTCTGGGGGAGAAACCCCGAATGATAAATTGGGCAGCAGGAGAGGTCATCGATTTGGGCCCTAATGGCACTCTTCATAATTTAATCTGGCATAATGGGAGTCTATCTGGCCCCGTATTACAATTATTTGCCACTCACAATCATTCAAACATTAAAACTAATATGTGGCGATTGGCTCCACCTTTTATTAATGTTACAAGAGCTGATCTATTTAGAATACACAATAGTACTAAGATAACACACCACATTCATTCCTGGAATCAATCAGGCATTTGTACTACACATCTGTTGTGGTTTAAGCCGTAACTCACAGTTTGCTAACTCACTCCTCCCTCTTTCTTCCCCCTGCTCCCGGGTGGATGGGGAGGAGAATAGAAAAGAATGCAACTCCCACAGGTTGAGATAAGAACAGTTCAGTAACTAAGGTATAACACAAATCACTACTGCTACCACCAATAATAATAATGACAAGGCAAATACAAGGAAAGAGAATACAACTGCTCACCACCCGATACCAAGCCCGACCAAACAGTGCACCCCCACCCTTCCGGGTCTCTGCTCTCCGTTTTTACATCCTGGGCATGACGTGCTGTGGTATGGAATACCTCTTTGGCTAGTTTGGGTCAGGTGTCCTGTTTCTCCTTCCTCCCAGCTTCCCCTCCTCCCTGGCAGAGCATGAGGCTCAGAAAGTCCTTGGCCAGACCAAAATGTTCTAAGCAGTAACCAAAAACACTGGTGTTATTAGCGCTGTTCCCAGGCCGAAAGTCAAAAACACAGCGCTGCACCAGCTACTAAGAAGGAGAAAAATGACTGCTGCTGCTGAACCCATGACAGTATCCACCCCTTATTCCATACCATTCATGTCATGCTCAGATCCCACATTTTCAATATACCATCACATGTATATATATATCCACACACACACCAAGAGGGAGAGAGATCATCCCTTAGTGCATGGACCAATCCCTACAAAGCTGCTGAGTCCATCCAGACCATGATGTCAAGCTCCATCTCTTGTAACAGTCTTTCAGAGCAGGAGAGGCTGTGTGCAGTGTTCACACTTGTGAATAACCTGGGCAATAGCATCCATTGCTAAGTCCACCCCTCGATCATGAGTCCATCTGTATGTTGCATCTCTGCCCTGATGGCCTGAGGTGTCATGGGCCCACCAGGCTCAAAATAATTCACCCTCCCCTCCAGCAGTTTCTGCAGCTTGTTGTTGGGGACTCCATACAGCTGCGTTCCATCTCCGATGCTTCCAAAGCATTGGAGGGGCCCAGTGGACTAAGTACTCGTCCATACTGTCCCACACACCCTGCCACTCATGACTGTCCAACCTTGGGGAAAATCTCTCGGTCCTCCTACATCGTCGTCTAACCCTAGACAAGGCCCACACCCCACTCTGCTTAACTCTCGGGACTAGACAAAATGGTTGTGGGTAAAAAATACTCTGTATGTGTGTCGACATGCTGATCCCCATCACAATCAGCAGGCAGGTCTCAAGGGTACCCAAAGGCCATTCAAAACCTTCAGAACTCTCAAATGATGCTTCTGTACTTGTCACTGGGGCTGGTGCAGCTGCTGTGCTTGCCGGCTCTCTCACCACCAGCTGCTCTTTGTCTGAGTCCAGATCTTCCTCCTCTGCCTTGCTGGGAAGTGTTGCGCGGCCTCCTGCATCCTCCCGGGGCTTGGGATCGCGGGGCTCTGTGGGCGGCTATCGGGGAATGCTCTTGGCCGCCGCGGGGCTGGGTTCGGCTGCAGGGTTAGGCTTCTCCTCCGTCCCCTCCCGCTGCTCTGCAGCCGCGGGGCAAGGCTCGGCGGCAGGGCTCAGCTCCTCTACGACCCCCTTCCCGGCCTCCTGGTCCCCAGGGCTGCGCTCCCGGGCTGTTTCGGCTGCCGGCGGCTCCCTGGGCCGCCCCCCCCTTGGCTCCCCACAGCCTCACAAGGATGGAGGCAAGAACGAGGGCCAGGTCGGTGAAGAGCAGCCGGACTGCCAGGTACAATTCCATGTCCACATCCTTTCCCCCCTGCTTCTGGAGTCTGCCCGTATTACAAGCCATTCCAATAAAGTACAATGAAACAAGAACCTTAACCCAAAACCCATGTCTGAAAAATGCTAAGATGACAAATACCGGCTGCAAGTAAGGTACAACAGGCTGAAACCATGAACTCAAGAGAATCAAGAGCAACAACTTTGAGAGCCAATAAGTCAGCATTGTGACGAGTGACTATTAGTCCTGTCGTTATCTCAACCCTTCGTGCCCCACGTTGGGCGCCAAAATGAACTGTCGTGGTTTAAGCCTCTCAGCCATGCAGTTTGCTCGCTCACTCACTCACCCCTCTTTCTTCCCCCTGCTCCCGGGTGGATGGGGAGGAGAATCGAAAGAATGCAACTCCCACAGGCTGAGATAAGAACAGTTCAGTAAGTAAACACAAATCACTACTGCTACCACCAATAATAATAATGACAAGGCAAATACAAGGAAAGAGAATACAACTGCTCACCACCCGATACCAAGCCCAACCCAGCAGCGAACCCTCACCCTTCCGGGTCTCTGCCCTCCGTTTTTACATCCTGGGCATGACGTGCTGTGGTATGGAATACCTCTTTGGTCAGTTTGGGTCAGGTGTCCTGTTTCTCCTTCCTCCCGGCTTCCTCTCTTCCCTGGCAGGGCATGAGACTCAGAAAGTCCTTGGTCAGACCAAATCATTACCAAGCATTAACTGAAAACACTGGTGCTTTCAGCGCTGTTCCCAGGCCGAAAGTCAAAAACACAGTGCTGCACCAGCTACCAAGAAGGAGAAAAAAAATGACTGCTACTGCTGAACCCATGACAGACAGGATGATTGCTATGTCTGTAATGTTAATTAAGCTGGTGCTTCAAAGACTGCCAGCAGTTATGAAGATTGTTGGAAGAAGTAAATGACCCTCAGAGACCACCACCACATTTTTGTATATATGTATGCCCAAATGACTATATAAGGATAGCCTGTGTGGCAATAAGGTGATGCACGTTAGGAGGAGCTATCCTCCGTGTATCTCAGCGCCGCAATAAAGAATACCTGCTTCTCAACTTAAAACCTTGTTGGCGAGTTTGTTCCTGGAGTTTTCTCCGAATCAATTTGGCGACCCAGATGGGATCCTCCCTGCTCTGCTGCAGGACCCGCTGAGGACAGGGTTCCCTAGGGCCCTCAGGAGTTTTTCCCAGAGGGACCCCTCGGCTCATTCGGATCACTGCGGGAGCAGACAAGGACCATCTTCATAAAAGGTATTCTTTTATATAGTCTGTAAGATGCAGGGGGCATCTTGGTTTGGTAAATTGGTTTGGTAAGCGTACGCAAGGTTTGGAAGCCTTCCATAAATTGAGATAGGAAATCTCGTGGGTAAAGGCATACACCCAGCTGCTAGCATCCATTTGGTATACACCCACAAGAAGCAGGGGGCATCTTGTGGTTTGGGTCCTACAAGACACAGTGGGCGTCTTGTAGAAAAGGTTTTGGATTTATACTGGTATAATCCATTTGGTATATACCCACAAGAAGCAGGGGGCATCTTGTGGTTTGGACGCAGTGGGCGTCTTGTAAAATAGGGTTTGGATTTTACTGGTATTTAATCTGTTTGGTATACACTCACAAGAAGCAGGGGGCATCTTGTGGTTTGGGTCCTACAAGACACAGTGGGCGTCTTGTAGAAAAGGTTTTGGATTTTACTGGTATTTGACTTATGCTGTGGCTTCTTATAATGATGATTTTGGTCTTGTGATATCAGTATTGGGGACAGGCTGTTATGACTGTTATTAATTGTTGTCCCTGTCTAAAAGTGTTGTAAATGTGTGGAATGTGTCTATTTTGTGGCTTGTTATAGTGATGATTTTGGTCCTGTGATTTTGGTATTGGTGATAGACTGTGTTATTAATTGTTGTTTGTTTGATAGAATTTTAGTCTCTGTCTCTGTCTCAAGTGTTGTAACTGTGGAGTGTGTCTGTGGGATCCCGTGTGTGTGTGTGAATGCAAGATTGATAATGGGAAATCGGCAGAGTGGAGAGATCTTGAAAAAGAGTACTTTAGGGTGCATTTTGGCACATTGGAAAGAACTGGGAGAGTTTCCTGGGGGCTCGGTAAATGAGAAAAGTTGATAAAATATTGTAACCAATGGTGGCCATGTATACTTTGGAATATCAGGAAAAATGGCCTAAAAATGGAACCCTGAACTATAATACATTGTTACAATTAAAGTTGTTTTTGAGGCGGCAGGGAAAATGGGATGAAGTTATGTATGCAGATATGTTTTTCACGTTGCGAAATCACCCAGAATGGCAGAAAGGATGAGGAATTAATATAGCACCTTCGGATCCTTTAATTTTAGCTTTAGAAAAGAAAGGAAGCAGGGTGGGAATAGATTGGAAAGATGTTGTTCTGGTTGTGATATTGGGGAAATGCGTTTGAAACTTAAGAAAAGAGCTGAGGATAACACGGTTGGGGACAGAATGGAGGATTATATTTCTCCAAAGGTACTGAATCAGAGATCACCTCCGATTCAGGAGGAATCCTCTGATTCAGATGAAGAGCAAGAACACAGTGTAAAAAAAAAATTCCTTCCACTCCTGTTGCCGCCCGTGTCCGTAGTAAAACTAAGACTGTCCTGCAAGCCCCTCTTAGGGAAGCAATAGGACCAGAGTGGCATACTAGGATAAAAGTAAATTTCTCTTTAGGAGATTTGGATAATTGGAAGCAGACTGCAAAAACTATCAAAATGACCCCGTAGGTGTAGCCAAGAAATTTGAGATGCTGGCAAAAAGTCAGGATCCTGATTGGAAGGACATAGATGTAGTATTGGATGCCATTTGTCAGACTCCATGACCGTTGACCATCAAGGAGCTACAGATGTTCCTGGGAATGACTGGATGGTGCAGACTTTGGATCCATGATTATGGTGTTCTGGCAAGACCACTATATGAACTGTTAAAATGAAATACTCCCTCTTTGGAATGGACTGCTTCAGCAGAGGGGGGGCTTTTAGAAATTTAAAACACAGCTAATGAGAGCTGCAGCTCTGTGACTTCTGGATGTGACTAAATCCTTTTGGCTATATTCCTATGAAGAACAGGGAATAGCTTTGGGGGTCCTTGCTCAGAAACTAGGACCCTATAAAAGGGCAGTGGTGTATTTTTCAAAATAGCTGGATGAAGCGAGCAGAGGATGGCCCGGATGCCTAAGGGCTGTGGTGGCAGTTGTCATGAATACTGAAGAGGCTCGCAAATTTACCTTGGGACAAAAGATTATTGTACTAGTGTCCCACGTTGTATCAGCAGTCCTGGAACAGAAAGGAGCCCACTGGTTATCTCCTTCACGCTTTTTAAAATACCAGGCCACCCGTGTGGAACACGATGATATAGAAATTGTGGTCACTAATGTTGTGAATCCAGCATCCTTTTTGCAGGAACAACCGACAGAACTCCTAACACACAACTGCTTGGCCACTATAGAGACTGTATATTTGAGACAACTAGATTTGAAAGAAAAACCTGTGGAACATGCTGAACAAGAGCCCTGGAACTGGCTAAAGACAAAAGGATAAATATTTGGACTGATTCTAAATATGCATTTGGTGTAGTCCATGCACATGTTGCCATCTTTAAAGAACGAGGACTTTTGAACACCCAGGGGAAACAGATTAAACATGCTATGGAAATTCTACAACTACTGGAAGCTGTTCAGCTACCTAAGGAAGTAGCTATTTTGTATTGTCCAGGGCATCAACAAGGTGACTCTTATCAGGAAATTGGAAATAATTTGGCTGATTTTGAAGCCAAACGAGCAGCTGAACAATCCAAAATTATGTCCTTAATCCCTGACGGCAAACTAACAATCGAAAAATCTAAACCTAGATATTCAAAGGAGGATAGAAAATTGATTGAGGATCTCAAAGGGCAGGAAAACAAAGAGGGTTGGGTTCAGATACCTGATGGGTGAACTGTAATTCCCTATAATCAACTCTGGAAGTTAGTCCAGGAAGAACATAATAAAACTTATTGGGGTAGCAACCCTTTGTATAAATATTTGGACAAACAAATTGTAGGAAGGAATCTATATACCATTGTTCAAATAGTGACAAAACAATGTCAGCTCTGTCTTAAGAATAATCCTAAAACTGAAAATAGAAATCAAATTGGGACAATTGGGAGAGGAAGTTATCCGGGACAGCAGTGGCAAATAGATTTTTCTGAATTACCGAGAAAAGGAGGTTGTCGATATTTGTTGGTGTTAACGGATACTTTTTCAGGGTGGCCAGAAGCATTCCCCTGTAGAATAAATAATTCAAGACAAGTAATTAAAACATTCTTAAATGATATAATTCCTTGTTTTGGAGTACCAGCGGCAATTTCTTCCGACCGAGGCTTGAACTTTAGTGCAAAATTGTTACAAGAAATTAGCAAAAAATTAGAAATTGATTGGCAACTACATGTTCAGTACGGGCCTCAGGCCAGTGGACAAGTAGAAAAGATGAACCATCTGATAAAACAACAGATTAGCAAAATATGTCAAGAAACAAATTTATATTGGTACCAAGCTTTACCACTGGCTCTATTAAGAATTCAAACTAAACCTTGGTTGAAAGAAGAGGTTAGCCCATTTGAAATTTTATATGGAAGACCATATCAGTCCCAGTTTAAAGGAGAAAGTCTTCAGGAAGTGGGAGAAGGCTATCTCTGACAGTTTCTGGTCAATCTGGGAAAACAATTAGAAGAGATAAATAAGAGAATATTAGGGACAAGAGCGAGAGGCTTGGATTATCCGATTCACCCTTTTAGATCCAGAGACTGGATTTATGTTAAGAATTTTTCAGGAGATCCTCTACAGGAGAAGTGGAGTGGACCATACCAGATATTATTGACCACCTTTACAGCAGTGAAGATAAAGGAACAACCTGCTTGTATACATTATTCAAGAATAAAGAAAGCACCAGAACCAGAGAAAACACGGTGGATTGAACCTTCAGGACCCCTACGTATGAAATTGCATTGGTCATGATTTGGACTTATATGATAACTGGCGTACAAGCTTGGGACCAAAAGTTATACCTGAAATTAATGCAAAACGTTACTAAGGTTTTTAATCGTAGTGACTGTTGGGTGTGTGCACAGTTGCCTAAATCAGGAGAAAGTCCAGACCTACCATTAATTGGCGTTCCAATTCCCAACACTATCTCATGGACTAACTTGTGGGTGAACACTGGCAACCTATATCCAAGGGAATGGTTAAGTTTTGGGATAGTTAATCCTAATCCAAGTAAAGAATATTATACCTGTATACAAATATGTGTTACACCAGGAACCAGAGTAGGAGATTGTTTGTTTAAATGCCACAGATGTAGGATGTAGGTCACCATTCAAATTGCAATCACACTATTAATATAGATGGTATCGTGGTTCAGTGGTGGCCCGTTTCTAAAGGGAAAGGATGGTATTGGTTATGTGGAAAAAATGTTTATAAAACCCTACCCCCCAACTGGAAGGGGGCATGTAAATTAGGTGCTGTGATACCCTATCTCAGTATTATAGACATGTATCCTTCTGGAACCCAGGTTAGAAGTTTTGCTAAATGGATTAAGCGAGGGTCTAACCCTATTGCTGAATGGAACACTGCATTTCATAGTTTTGTGAGATGGCTAATTCCATCTTTGGGAGTAAGTGAATTAGAGAAGGCAATCGTAAATATCTCAGCAACCATAGAGGAAATAGAAAGTAAAACCATTGATATATTCCAAGCAGAATAAGAAGAGATGACTAGCCTATCTAAAATGGTATTACAAAACCAAATGGCTCTAGACATGTTATTGGCTTCACAAGGAGAGGTTTGTTCTATAATCAATGAAAGTTGCTGTTCCTACATAGATCAAAGTGGCAGAATTGAAACAGATCTGGAAGAAATTTGGAAACAAACTAAAATATTTCATGAAATGGCCAAGGATGATACCTCCTTGGGTTTTGAAGAAATATGGAAAAAGTTAACTTCATGGTTACCTAATCTCTCCTGGTTAAGGCAACTGGTTGCAGGAATATTAATGTTAATTGCTTTCATATTGATTACTTGTGGTTTGATACAATGTTCCTTCTGGTATTGTAAACGATCTATGATAAGCTATGAAGACTGGAAAAGAAATTAAATCAAGCATCAAGTAGAAACAGGAAATTATTTCAAAAAGACTCTAGATGGTAATGGTAATATATAAAATGTTGCAAAAGGACAGAAAAAAGGGGGGATTTGAGACAAGGAGGCACCAAATGTAATCAGTTCTGGGTAAGGCTGGTTTTGGTGGCTTTGTAATGGAAAATAACTGGTACTTGAAGGTAGTTGACATAGGTTTGGGTCCTCAGGACCTTAGTACAAAAAGTGTGGGAAAAACAATAGAAAAACAGGACCTGGGGATGGGGAGTGTCTGGGACAAGCAGATGTCCAGGATGGGCACAGTTAAACTAACTGATAAGTAGAAGGACAGGATGATTGCTATGTCTGTAATGTTAATTAAGCTGGTGCTTCAAAGACTGCCAGCAGTTATGAAGATTGTTGGAAGAAATAAACGATCCTCAAAGACCACCACCACATTTTTGTATGTATGTATGCCCAAATGACTATATAAGGATGGCCTGTGTGGCAATACAGGGACGCATGCTAGGAGGAGCTATCCCCCGTGTCTCCCAGCGCCGCAATAAAGAATACCTGCTTGTCAACTTAAAACCTTGTTGGCGTGTTTGTTCCTGGAGTTTTCTCCAAATGAATTGCGATTACGGCTTAGTTTCAAGGCATGCTTCCAGTCATCATTAGCATTTTCATAAGCTAATTGTTTAAGGAGCAACTCCCTAGCTTCATCATGCTCAATCAGCTGTGCTAGGGTGGCCTGCAACCAATCTATAAAAGAAGGATATGGTTCATTGGGCCTTGCAATATTTTAGCAAATGACTCAGCTGCACTGTGTCCGGACTCAGGAATTTTTCGAACAGCTCGGAGGGCAGCAGCCTGAATTTGGGCATACACCTCCCGGGGATAATTTGCTTGTGCAGGAGGAGGTGCAAATGCATTTTCCCCAGCCAACTGATCATAGGGAACTGCACGACCTTGATTTATACTTTCCACTGAGGTGATCACACACTGCTCTTTAAAATCCTTCTGCCACATCATAAATTGTGTAGGGGTTAACACCATACATAATAAAGCTTTCCAGTCATGCAGGGTTAGAATATACGATTCCGCAGTTGCTTCTAACAGAGACATAGCAAAAGGTGAATGAATATCTCTCTCCTTTACTGCCTTACACATTTCTTTAACTGCTTCATATGGAAGCGGTTGCCATTCAGGTGGTCTATGAGGTTGATAAATCACAGGGCATGCCAAAGCAACCTGCCAGGCACCCTGCTTAATTGCCTCCTTTCTACAAACTTCCCAATTACGTGCTGTGGTTTACACCATTACCGGAGCATTTACATCAGAAGGTGGAGAAAATAAATCAGGCTCCTTCTCAGGATCTATTGGGCCAGGATCGAAAGGATCACTGTCCTCTTCAGAGTTTGGCTCAGGACCCTTTTCAGCTTGCAACAGAAACAGGTTGATCGATGGGGATGGGTTAGGGTTCACAGGAGGGTGATCTGCCATTTCTGGAGGTGCTGACAGAGCAGCAGAGAAGGAGGACTGCTGTTTAATAGTCTTTCGCGTGGCCATAATTTGCCACCAAGTCCCAAGTTGCTGTCTGGCAGCCACATCTCCAGCAGCAACAGCGGCTCATAAGTGCGTCCCCACCGCTTGCCAGGCTGCTATGTGAAGAGCACCTTCTGACGGGAAATCTGGCATACTCTTTTGGATCCATTCTAACAAAGTCACTAATTGAGGCCCCGCCAGAGTTCTTTTTTTGAGCATCTTACCATTTGCGCAGAAACTCTAAACTGCACTTCTGGTCCAGGGATAACTTCCCTCCCATGGTTCCTGACTGCTCACCTATCCAGTAGGCAATGGGTGTGCACAATCCTTCTGTAATCCCTGGTTCAGTCGGGCTATGCAACTAGTCCGGACTCAGTGAGTCTCCAACTCCAGTCCCTGTTCAGGAGCCATTTGTAGTGTATGGGGCACAGATTCCAGATGTGATGCAACCAGAAACATTTATTGAGTGAGCTTACAGGTGTTTATAGTACTCTGCCCAGCACATCAACAGCCAACGGCTTTACTGATCACGTGTCTTTTCAACCAATCGCATTACTGTTCAGAAACCTTTGCTTAAGCAACTGTTTTTCCAGATAAAGCAAGTGCTTGCCCAAACATGTTCCCCCTGCTGCTGCAAACATTATAAGCCCTTGCCTAAGATAAAACACGTTTGGACAAGTGCTTGTCCAAACACCACAATCAGCAGGCAGGTCTCAAGGGTATCCAAAGGCCATTCAAAACCTTCAGAACTCTCAAATGATGATGTAAATAGTCTGGTGGGGGAGCTGGGAACATAAGGGAATATCTCCTTCATAGGTTGACCACCAGAGGAGGGGAAAAAAGATGTGTAATTGCTAAACACTTCTATTATATACCACCCAAAGTATAGAGGTGATGACCACATTGGGAACGCAAGCCAGACCAGTTTCATGATCAATGAGTCTATTGTATTACAAGTCATTACCATAAAGTACAGTGAAACAAGAACCTTAGCCCAAGCCCCCCAGCCAATAAACACTAAAATGGCAAATACCGGCTGTAAGTAAGGTACGACATGCTGAAACTCTGAGATCAAGAGCAACAACCTTGATAGCCAATAAATCAGCATTGTGACGAGTGACTATTAATCCAAAACAATAAATGCTTATCACAAATACGATTAGATACTCTCTGGTCAGATCTGTCGCTATTTCAACCATTCATGCCCAACGTTGGGCGCCACAAAGAACTGTTGAGGTTTAAGCCCAGCCGGCAACCCAGAACCATGCAGCCGCTCTCTCACACACACCCCCTTCCTCCCCCCACTCCCAGAGGGATGGGGAGGAGAATCGAAAGAATGTAACTCCCACGGGCTGAGATAAGAACAGTCCAGTAACTAAGTCATAACACAAAACCACTACTGCTACTACGTATAATAATAATGATAAGGGAAATAACAAGTGAAGAGAATACAACCACTCACCACCTGCCGACCAATACCCAGCCTGACCCGAGCAGTGATCTAGCCCTTCCGGGTAACCCCCTAGTTTATATGCTGGGCATGATGTGCTGTCAGATGAAATACCCCTTTGGCTAGTTTGTGTCAGGTGTCCTGTCTCTGCTTCCTCTCAACTTCCCCTCCTCCCTGGCACAGCATGAGACTCAGAAAAAGACCTTGGTCAGAGTAAACATTACTGAGCAGCAACTAAAAACATCGGTGTTATCAGCATTGTTCCCAGGCTGAAAGTCAAAAACACAGCACTGCACCAGCTACTAAGAAGGAAAAAAATGACTGCTACTGCTGAACCCAGGACAGTGGGCATATGATGATGGTGCACTCCCTTTAAGTTTCCTCCACACGGGTCATGGACATTCGAGTTCATCTGGATCTATGGATGCATTCCTGGCATCTAGCCTATGACAGATCATGTCTAGAATGGCTGATTCCCTCAGAGATTGCATGCCTTTCTCTATTGGTTCCAGTGGGCTGAACGACGCAAAATATTGCCCCTGTAGGAAAAGCTTTCCTTCACAGCTGCCAAGAGCTGCCTCCAACGGCTGAGGGCCTATTTCTCTTTTGCAATTGTTTTGTCAATTCCCCCTTCCCTAGCAAGTGATCCCAGCTGCTTGGCTACCCTACCTTCTAGTTCGTGACCGTCAGCTCCATTGTCCTAGCATTGGAGCAACCAGGTGACGATGTGCTCCCCTGGAAGACATGTGAAGTCTTTTCGCATATTCCATAGCTTGGTCGAGGTCTGGAGTCGAGAAGTCACCTCTTCCTCTTCCTGTGTGTCATGGGTTCAGCAGTAGCAGTCAATTTTTTTCTCCTTCTTGGTAGCTGGTGCAGCACTGTGTTTTTGACTTTCGGCCTGGGAACAGCGCTGAAAGCACCAGTGTTTTCAGTTACTGCTTGGTAATCTTTTGGTCTGACCAAGGACTTTCTGAGTCTCATGCCCTGCCAGGGAAGAGAGGAAGCCGGGAGGAAGGAGAAACAGGACACCTGACCCAAACTGACCAAAGAGGTATTCCATACCACAGCACGTCATGCCCAGGATGTAAAAACGGAGGGCAGAGACCCGGAAGTGTAGGGGTGCACTGCTTGGTCGGGCTGGGTATAGGTAGTGAGCGATTGTATTCTTTCCTTGTATTTGCCTTGTCAATTCCCCCTTCCCYAGCAAGTGATCCCAGCTGTTTGGCTTCACTACCTTCTAGTTCATGACCGTCGGCCCCATTGTCCCAGCATCGGAGCAACCAGGTGATGATGTGCTCCCCTGGCTGATGGGTAAAGTCTTTTTGCATATTCCATAGCTCGGTTGAGTTCACGGCTCAGTCGTCGGGTGGTGAGCAGTTGTATCCTCTTCCCTTGTATTTCCCTGGTCATTATTATTATTGGTGGTAGAAGTAGTGATTTGTGTTATACCTTAGTTACTGGACTGTTCTTATCTCAACTCGTGGGAGTTACATTCTTTCGATTCTTCTCCCCCTTCCCCCCCCCCCCTCAGAGTGTGGGGGAAGAAAGAGGGAGGAGTGAGTGAGCGGGCTGCATGATTTACAGCTTAAACCACGACAGTTCTATTCATGTAATAATAACTCTTGTTCAGATGCTGTCCCCTGTAGTAAGTGCATTGGTTTTTCATCTTTCTTCACTACACGGGTTGCTCTTTGTGCCTCTTGTTTGCTTTCCCCCCTGCTTACAGGGGCAACTGATATTGGCATGAATTGGTCCATTGGTTTATCTGCAGTGCCTGTCACTGTGGTTGGAGTGGCTACAGTGTCTGCCCTTAGGCTTGGAGTGGCTGCAGTATCTGTTGTTGGGGTTGGTGCAGCTGCTGTGCTTAGGGGTTGAGTAGCACCAGCAACTGCATTGTCTGTTGCTGTCGAGGTTTGAGGAGCTGCTGTACTTGTCACTAGGGCTGGTGTAGCTGCTGCACTTGGAGTTGGAGTAGCTGTAGTAGTCTGTTGGTTTGCCATCAGATTCAGAGACACCTTTTTCCCTTTGAAGGKGCTGGATAGTGTTGAACAGGGCTCTGTAGGTGTAGGCCAAGCCCCAGCACGTTGCCATGATTTGTCCCTCTCTGGTATGACCAGAATGACAACACTCTTCATTTAAGTGTTTTACTAATTTTTCTGGATTTTGCACTTGTTCAGTGGTGAATTTCAAAAGCACTGGAGGGGCCCACTGTTACATCTGAACCCAGGACAGTCAGAAATGTAAAACTTTATTTGTAAACTGTAATTCATGACCACTGGCATAAAGGATAGATGTAAACTAATCTGGATAATACAATAAGCAGTAATGCAATAACAGACTACTAAAATGGCAAAAGTGAATGATAAAAAAGAACTGAGGTGCATACTTCCCAGCAGGTAAGTTTCTGTAAAGCATCCTATTACAATAAAACTTACGAAACTGATATTATTGCAAAATATTTGTGGTAAATTAACAGATTTTCCAAAGAAACTACTAAGATGGGTTGTTTTAAATGTTGCTGAACTATGAGATAGTGACATCCTTTCTGCCCATGTCAGTTTTCACCAT
Organism: Aratinga solstitialis; assembly: GCA_902168055.1. Lineage (NCBI taxonomy): Eukaryota > Metazoa > Chordata > Aves > Psittaciformes > Psittacidae > Aratinga > Aratinga solstitialis. The sequence continues at coordinate 285,971 of CABHOG010000168.1, forward strand.
CAGTTACAGCATTTAACAGTATTGGTATTTGAATTAACTGGCTTTCAGAAGTGAGGCACTATCCTCATTTGTATTTTCAGTCATTTGAAGGGTCTTATTTCCAGCAAAACCAGCCGGTTTATTTAGGCAGCACTGTGAGCAGAAGGGAATTTTGCCTTTAAGCAGATGAGCTACGTAAGGGCTTTCACTCCATTATTTACCTTGTAAATGAGACTTGTGAGTGGAGAGGGGATTTCAGACCTTTGAAATGCTGTATGCAAAAAACCTATACATTTGTCTCCCTTTTTTGTTTCTCACTTTAATATCAAACAGCTGTTTTCACTGCTACTTCTCTGCCTTAGGACAGAAGAGCAACACTTGCTAGAAACAGAAGGGAGTGGCAGCAGGATGTGTCTGCTAAAAGGACAAAAGCCAATACAGACAATCATTCCATGAGCACACATGAAGCATTGCATTTCATAAAACAAGAGGGAAATGTCCTTATTGTAGAAAAGTGGATGAATCTTCTTTCTGCTGTCAGCGAACCTCCTCTCTGAGCAGCCAAAGCCACATAGTTCTTTATTTCCTTCTCTTCAACTTTTATGGCTAATCTTTCTCTACTACTTGCTTCCCAACTGAACTAGACTTTTGCAGAATTTGGTAGTTTAAGGAAAAAAAAGAGTAAATTAGCAACGAATATAATGGATTCTTGCCTGGAGGTTTTAGCATTCAGTTATGAGTCAGTCCTCTCAAAATCATGAAATTGGCTTAGTCCCTTGAGGGTTTTTTTTCCAGATACAAACGCTGAAACCATTCCCACGCTCCTCATTTGGGACATACGTAGGATAGCTTCGCTCTGCCTTACACAGGCACACATCCTGCCTCTCACCTGCCAGAGCAACCAGTGACATGCAGCTTTTTACAGCCTTTCAAGGTGAACTGCATGAATTCCCTGGGGGCAGCCTGGCTACGTGCACTTTTCCAGCTGCATTTCTCCTGCACCGCACTACCTCACTGCGGTAGGACAGAGCCGGCTGCGTGGCCTTCCCCGGGTTACTCAGCTGTCCGCAGCCCCAGCAATGTGGGGCCAGGCTCCCACCGCCGGCTAGCCTCAGCCTAGACCCACCTCGCCCGATGCGTGGGAGCTGAAAGCGAAGTTCCTGTGATAGAATAGACTATGATTCGTGTTAAAAAAAGGAAATAGAGAAATGATAGTTTGTGACAAAATATGGTGTGAAAATTCGTGAAACGAGAAACCATTAATATGGGGCAGTGTCGTGGTTTAAGCTGTAAATCACGCAGCCCGTTCTCTCACTCACTCCCTTCTCTTTCTTCCCCCCACTCCTGGGTGGATGGGGAGGAGAATCAAAAGAATGCAACTTCCACAGGTTGAGATAAGAACAGTTTAGTAAGTAAAGTATAACACAAGACCACTACTGCTACCACCAATAATAATAATGACAAGGCAAATACAAGGAAACAATACAATTGCTCACCACCCAATACCAAGCCCGACCCAGCAGCAAACCCCCACCCTTCCGGGTCTCTGCTCTCCATTTTTACATCCTGGGCATGACATGCTGTGGTATGGAATAACCTCTTTGGTCAGTTTGGGTCAGGTGTCCTGTCTCTGCTTCCTCCCAGCTTCCCCTCCTCCCTGGCAGAGCATGAGACTCAGAAAGTCCTTGGTCAGACCAAAACATCACTAAGCAGTAACTGAAACACTGGTGTTATCAGTGCTGTTCCCAGGCCGAAAGTCAAAACCACAGCACTGCACCAGCTACCAAAAAGGAGAAAAATGACTGTTACTGCTGAACCCATGACAGGCGGAAAATAACTATACAAGAAACTGAGTTATTATATCCACATAGCTAAGGCAATATTAATAAAAAGTCGCTATCCCTTACTTCTTTGGGTAAAAGAAAAGTAAGTGCTTGGAAAATATGGGTTAAAATACTTTCAGCCTAACTTAGAGAACAATGTTTGTGTTGTAAGTCTGTGATGTGATAATAAGATTTAGTAGCCCTTTTACTTAGCAGTCAGCCTGAAATCAGTGCCTCCTGGGCATCTGCTAAGCTTCAAACACTCCTTATCTGCCCGTATGGTGTTGCTTATCTCTTGTAAGGAAGACACACTGCTCTAAATCTTTACCAGTTGTCAGAAACTTGCCAGTACGGCTGGTTTCAGCTAATTGGGACAACTAAGGCATTCAGTTGTGCTAAGGGTGAAAAGTGCATCCTGAGGAAGACTGCTTACTTCACTCGAAGACCCCTGCCCACATGAGGAAGACTACTTACTTCATCTTGAAGACCCCTGCCCACGACTGTCGGAGGACAGTGCGCAAGCGCCAAAAGGGAGGAGACTTATGATAATGAGTACCTAAACTAATTGTAATATCCCCGCTGTTTTCTCGGAAACCTACTGAATATGCATGTTTGTGTGTAATAAATATCTGCTCGCTTAACCCCTTGGTGTGCGGCTTGGGTGGAGTGATAACTCCCGGCGCACCCAGCGCTGTTTGCTTATCTCCCATCAACGAGCACAATAAAGAAATTGGCTGCTAATGTCGGTGCTGACGTTGGGGTTTTTTATAACAAAATTGGTGTTTATAACATTCTTAACTACCTCACCCATCCACTCACCTCTGAACGACCCCACCGAAACCCTTCCACACAACTGTCCCAGCCGCCACCACACCTACACAGACACCGTCACTCGGCCCGCACGCAGGCGCAGAGGCGCGCCCGCCCCGCCCCTCCGTGCGCAAGCGCAGTACGCGCCGACTGCCCGGTGCGTGCGAAAGAGGAGATGGCGGCGGCGTGAATTGTTTTGGTGACGCCGAATTTTTCTCGGGGAGGGGTTGCCATGGCTATCAACAGTGCACAGGTACTGCCCGTTCTCGCGCTGCCGGCCCGGGGCGTCGCGGTGGTTCCTTTGAAGGGCTGTGAGGGGCGGCCGGGCCCTACGGCTCGATTCGCTAATTGKGGGAGCGTGGTGGCCAGGACAAGGCTCAGGGTGATTCTACAGTTTCATTGGATCTTCTCAGGGCGGTGGAGCGGCCTCGCTGTTCGCCGGGACGGCGGCCTCCTGCGCTCCCGGGCCTGCGGAGGGAGCCAGCGTGTTGTGGCTCGCCTCCTCGCCTCGCCGGTGTCAGAGCGCCTCGGTGAGGGGAAGGAGCGGAGAGGCGGAGGCGGCCTGCGGAGCCTTCACGGGGTGAAGCCGGTGTTGTCCCCCTATTTGAGTCACTACAAAGAGATGATGGGGGAAGAAAGTCGATAGTTTGGGCTTTTTTATTTTTGGAGGGAGGAAGAGATAGAAGCGATTCTGTAATAAGAAGGGGATAAGGAGATTTGTAGATTAATCCTTTCACACACACACACCCGCCCAAACAATAAACCTTAGTGCATTGGGGTGCAAATGGCTGAGTGTTGCAAGATCACTGTGCATGGGTATGCGTCTCAACTCCTGGTCTAATCCGTTGTGTGCTTAGGGCAAATGATTGAATGGGATAACTTCACTATTTCTTTCTTGAAAAAATTTAATCCCAAAAGCTTTAAAGCAAAAATGTTAGGCCGTGTGTGGTGCACTGAGGTGTTTATTTGCAAGACTTTATACAATTTTGGTTTTAGCAAATAATAAAGTTTAGAAAGATTTGATCATGTTAAAGATGACTTTATTAAGAAACTGTGTCTTTTGTGGTAGAAAATATCTTCCATACAATTTAAGTGTTTGAAACAAGGTTATGATATATTCTGTGTTCTGCTTTCCTGAATGGCAGTTAAGGTATGCAGCTAATAAAGTTGTGCATTAGTGGCGCTGACAACCATTTTTCCATAAACAAAAGTCTGCAAGTAGTGAAAACTTTTATGACTTTTCTTATCCAGCTTGATTTATGTTTGGAAGAAAGAGGGATGTTATTTTGTTAATGTTGGTGTTCTGAGTGCAGTTGCAGTTTCTGGTGTTTGTTTAAAATTTTAAAGTGTTCTAAAGTTTTTGTATCCTTCAGTTTTTCTTTTAACATGGAGAAAACTCGCTTTGTTTCAGACATCTTTTTACTGTCCTAATGAATGTTAGATTTGAATGCACATTTATCAAGAATTCAGTGTCCATCTCGGAAGCTGTTTCACTCACTGCTTTCTCCTCCCCTCAGTACTAGACAGCAGTGAATGTGATCGGTTGGATAACGCTGGGTTTTACATTGCAGCTTTTTTTCTGGATTTAGAAGAATTAAGGACATTTTTGTGTCTGAACTCTAATTAAGTTGGTGTACCTTGAAATGCAAAAAAGTTCAGCTATGATTTAATTTATGGTGAAGCACTGCACAACTGTAATTAAAACTAGGCTATAAATTCACCTTAGTATTAACTTATGCATAGGGTATTTTTAATCACCCCCCCCCCATAGGTAAAGGTAGATATTTAGGTCTCATGAGGATTGCTGCTCAAATTTATGTATCATTTAGAAGCAAATCTGTAAGATATCTTTCAGTTAATGCTTTATTCGTGTCATTAAACACAGACTATTTTTGTGGGTGGGTTTTTTTTTTGTTTGTTTGGTTGGTTAGTTATTTTTAATTAATGTAACCAGTTTATTTAACTGCTGTCTGGGATTTATATGAATATATATTCTAGAGCAATATAGTGCTATAATGCTGAAATAAGGTAACAATGGTTTAGACTCTTTTGGACAGAGAGCTTTTTATGTTAGAACGATAGTGTTGCAGATCAGTAGAAAAATTAGAGAATTATGATAAAATTTTGTTCTGAACACATAAATAACGTTATTTGGTGATTATGTTTGTGTCATAATGCAGAGTACGAAGCAAAAGTGCTTAGTTTTCCCATGTGACTGTAATTTGAGCGTACCATTATTGAGACTTTTTTTTTTCCCCCCTACAGGTGGTGGGTGGGCAAGTCTAAAAGAAAATCATGTGCTTTTAATAGCTAAAATGAGTAGTCAGATTTCTGTCAATTAATGGATTCATGTAATAGTGGGCAGAAATACTTCATCAGGCACTTTACACATTCTAACAAATCATGAAACACAATCATATTGTATATTTTCAAAGGGGTATTAATTTTGGGCAGCCAGCTAGTCAGCAAGCACATGAGTATATGGTAACACAGGTTAGATTTGCTGGTAATTTGTACCTCTGTATTCCACATCATTATTTCATAATCATTTAATATGATATTTAAGTGTTGCTGTCAGTTTTCTGGGTGTTTTCTAATTGCATACAAAATCTGTAAGATTTTTATTAAGATGAGCTAGAAGAAAACTTGCTGTATCACTACAGGCTTTGTATGACACTAAAGATGTTGAACAGATTTAGCATTGGGTATAGTTGAAACCATTTGTCATCAAGGTAATCTAAATTCTTTTTTTTTTTTTTTTTTTAAGCAAGTTAGAGGAAAGGATACCATAGCAGAATGAGTCATTTATGCTTGTTTTGTTCTTTCACCATTACTGTGGTGTCATATTAACTCAGTACCATTTTAAATGTACTGTATTGCTCCCTGTCATGATTTAAGCCCAGCTGGTAACTCAGACCCATGCAGCTGCTAGCTCACTCCCCCCATCCTTTCTTTCCCCCCTTCCTCCTCCCCCACTCCCGGAGGGATGGGGAGGAGAATCAAAAGAATGTAAATCCCATGGGTTGAGATAAGAACAGTCCAGTAACTAAGGTATAATGCAAAACCACTACTGCTACCACCAATAATAATAATGATAAGGGAAATAACAAGGGGAGAGAATATAAAGCTAAAAGGGGAAAGGAAAAATACAATAAACACAGGTGATGCACAGTTCAGTTTTTTACCACCCGCCAACAGATACCCAGCCGGACCTGAGCAACGATCTGGGCCTTCCAGTTGACTCCCCCCAGTTTATATACTGGGCATGACATGCTGTGGTAAGGAATACCCCTTTGGCTAGTCTGGGTCAAGTGTCCTTTCTCTGCTTCCTCCTGGCTTCCCCTCCTCCCTGGCAGAGCATGGGACTGAGAAGTCCTTGATCAGGGTACGCATTACTTCGTGACAACTAAAACATTGATATGTTATCAGCATTTTTCTTGGACTAAAGCTGAAACACAGCACTGCACCAGCTACTAAGAAGGTGAAAAGTAACTGCTACAGCTGAAGCCAGGACACCCCCAAACCCAGCTGTAGTAAAAACTAGTCAAGTTTTGAGTTCAGAAAAAGCTGAACAAGCTCATAAGCTGCTGCTGATCCTCACCCAAGCCTCTGTCTGGCCTGACAACCAGAATAACTAGAACTCAGAACATGGCATGCAATTTGACTCCCTGAAATACTGCACTGCAAACTGCCTCTTTTATGGCCCCTTGGAGTGTTGCTCCCTGACAGGGTGTAGTTTGATGTTCCCTCAAGACAGCACTGTTTCTGGAAGGCCAAAAAAAAAAAAAAAAAAGGCTGCAGTCTGTAGGCATTTGTTCTGTGGTGTCTTTGCAGTGTATTGCCTGATGTTTGTGGGTGACCTTGATTAGGAAATCGATCTGTCTCCAAAATAATCTTAAAAAAAAAAATTGTTTCTGCAGCTGCATGAGTTTCTTGCTGGGTGAGTGCTAGCTTGTTTGCATCCGTGTAGATGTGTCTAATGTTACAGGGTCCTTACAGACAAAAAGAAGTGTTTGGAAAGAGGGCAATGTAGATTTTGTCTGTCAGGTTTATGAAACGAGCTGAAAGTAGGGGGGGGTGACACCCTGAACACAAAATGAAAGGTGGCCCTGGGCAAGGGCTGCCAGTGGTGGTTTTGGACAGAGGTGTTGGAGTGCATCGTCTTGCTGTTGCTGCTGCTTCTCTCCTGTCCAAACAAAGAACAGTTGCTGTTCTTTGTTTTAAAGGGGTGAAGAAGCTGGATTTGTCTCCCTTCATTTCTGAGTCCTGCTTTCATTGCTCTGAAAGCCTGGGTTCGTCCTTTTGCTAAAGCTTCTGCCAGTGGAGGGAGTAGTTGTCATAGACTTCTGTGGTCTCTGGAATTCAGGCTGCAGCTGAAGCTGTAGGTTTAGATAGCCAGAAGGTATCATTTGCCTTTATAAAATGTGAATGGTGAATCCATGCAGAGTACAGAGGGTGAATGTGGATTGGTTAAAAAAGGAAGTCTGAGAAAGCTGACATAGAACTCAAATTTGGAACTAAATGGCAACATGCAAATACTAGAATAAAATCCACAGGTTCTGTGAGTTGCTGCTATTTATTCTGTGCATTCTAGACTATAGCACTGAATGGGGGACTTCTTAGAATACATACAGCCATTTACCTATTAATCAGTTTTTGTAGGCAGTTGCTTAGAGACATTGCTTTTTCCATTCATGTAGCTGTTAAAATACTTGTACAGTTAAGTGGACTTTTGTTTATAGGTAAACTAAGCAGTCTCATTTCTGTTTAGTGATACACATGTAACATGCTGTGTCATACAAAACAGCCAAATCTTTTGTAATAGAAGTTGCTGGCCTTGGGCCATTGGACTATGGTTATTTGTCACTAATGCCATTTCAGCAATGTAAGATGATAATTTCCAAAGAATTAAAGATGCTAGAACTGCATTTTTTCTTTTTGATGGAAGTGTTTTATGTGTTCATTAAATATACAGCTGGGGATTATGGAACAAAGGGTTATGATTCATGGTGAAAAATTTTGTGTGTGTCTGATATTTTAAATTTGGGATTCTAAACCCTAACTTTACTTTATGAAATTGTAACATATGCATTTAAGACTGGGTTTTAAGTATTCCCAAGTTTGAACCTGTTACCCCTTGTCCTACTACTACAGTCCCTAATGAAGAGTCCTTCACCAGCATCCTTATAGGCCCCCTTCAGATACTGGAAGGCTGCTATGAGGTCTCCACACAGCCTTCTTTTCTCTAGGCTGAACAGCACCAACTTTCTCATCCTGTCTTCATACGGAGAGTGCTCCAGTCCCCTGATCATCCTTGTGGCCCTCCTTTGGACTTGTTCCAACAGTTCCATGTCCTTTTTATGTTGAGGACACCAGAACTGCACACAGTACTCCAAGTGAGGTCTCACAGGAGCAGAGTAGAGGGGCAGGATCACCTCCTTTGACCTGCTGGTCACATTCCTTTTGATGCAGCCCAGGATATGGTTGGTTTTCTGGGCTGCAAGCGCACACTGCTGGCTCATGTTCATTTTTTCATTGACCAACACCCCCAAGTCCTTCTCTGCAGAGCTGCTCTGAAACTCTTCTCTGCCCAACCTGTAGCTGTGCCTGGGATTGCTCAGACCCAGGTGTAGGACCTTGCACTTGTCATGGTTAAACTTCATAAGGCTGGAAAATATGCATACAGGTTTCTTGCTTATAAGCATTCATCTCATACATATGCATTATAATTCCCAGAAATCTTATAAATATTATAATTTCTTCCCAGAACTAATTAACGTAGGTTGCTGTTGTTGTCAAGATGGCCAAAAATCACATACACATGTATTTTTGGTGACTTAGTAGGAAGAAAAAATAGATAGATGCTTTATTACTGCAAACAGCTACTTATATACCTTTTCTAGCATACACGTGTCTTTTTAGCCACTGGTTAATATTAGTTAGCAATGGCACATTATTGGATGACCCTTTACTGCATTACTAAAGTCCATTGTTTTGCCAAGTTCTTCCTTTGTAGATAGTTACTCCCCTTATCTGACTCACTCCTCCAGATGCCTTCTACTTTCCCACTCAGATGCCTTTGGTGCCTCATTTCTCATGGATACACTTTAACATCTTCAAGACTGACTTCTAACTTCATGACTTCAGTCAGGGAATCCACGGGCCTACCGTAGCCCTCCACCACAATTCCCCCTTTTTGTTTTTCGACAAAAAAGGCTGTTTATCATCCGCTGCAGGGCCCTTCGCAGACAGGATAATAAGCATGGTACCACAAGCATAACACAAAGAAGAACAAATAACATCACAATCCCGTCTTTTATCACAGATACAATGCAACTTTCCAGTCCCCTAGAGTTCAACCAGTTTCCGAGTCCAAAAAATCCATCATCTTCCTGCAATTTCTGAGTTTGGTCCATCAATTTCTGGATGAAATGGATGGATTGAGAGTGATCTGATAAGTTCATGCGACACATTCCATCAAATTCTTGGCAACCATCTCCATATGCTATCAATAAAAATCAATGACTGTTCTATCTTGAAGAGTAGCATGTGTTACAGAGTTAATATCTATTGCTAAGTCACTTAAGATGTTTGCTGTTTCAGTAGTTTATTTTCCTAACCTGCAAACAAGCTTATTTAATTGCACTAATGCTCTAGTAGCAGCAACTCCCGGCGTAAAGAAGCTAGTCACAATAATTTCCCCTCTATTCCAGAGAACAACACTATCATTACAATTGGAGTCAAGCGTTGCTTGTTTTTTGCGACATCTGTGTAACTGTGTGATTTAAGATCATACTTAGGTTGGATGCAAGCCACGATAGCCATCCCAACGTACATGGACCTACCTTTGGTTTCCAGGGAATACCTGGATAAGTTCTGTCACCACATAGCAAAAATATGCCTTGAGGCAATGCTTTTGGTAAATTATCAATGCTAGTTTCAGTAACAACTGAACGCCATGGACTCGTATTCTTTGTCATATTGCAAAACAGAAGACTATTTGGTTGGATATCAGTAAAATCATGGCGACGCTTCAGGGCCAACCACCGAGAACCTGGCCCACCTGGGCCTGGCCATGTCATGGTCGTAATACATGGCAATACCTTCCAGCCAAAACAACAACATCGAGGGGCATTCACTGTGCCCACAATATCTCTCTCTTCTGGATCTTTCGTGATATCGGGCAATGCTTGAACCCAATCAGAAATGGTTGTATTGTTTACCACCCCTTGCATTGGTAGGCCAACTAGACATGTATGAAATGGCTGGTCTGCTGTACGTATTGAAGCACAGAAGGTCATCTGATTCAATGTCCTGGCCAAGGTCACCCAGATGTTAGAGCTGTTCCATGGTGTCAGTGAGGGTAGATGCAGTTTCCCGTTTGTTGGAGTCGGAGTCCAAAACAGGACGCACACACCGAGCAGGAACCCAACGGGGACCTCCATCTGTGGAGACACAAGCATACCCTCTTCCTCAAGTTATTAACCTAAAAGGACCTTCCCAGTTATGATTTTCCAAAGACTTTACCATTACCATAACAGGTTCTTTCCCTGGTATCGGATCTGGGCCTACATGGGTTAGTGCAGAAAAACGTCTAATCATTAGGGGGACATTTATGCCCATGTGTAAATCAGAGCTGGATAATTTAAGACAAACAATGCTTTGTTGATTCGTGCATTTGGGGTCTCCCCTATCATTCCCCCTTTTTGTTTTACTAGTATGTTTTTTTACAATTTGCTGTGTCCGCTCTATCACTGCTTGACCTGTGAATTTAGCATTGCCAGCCACTACTCCAGGCAGCATTATTTCATTAAGATTAGCTTGATTTGAAGTCACTTGAACCTTTATAACATGTGGCATACCAGTGAATCCTACAGACCATGTAACAGGTTGGAACAGTGGGGGATTTAACAAATGTTCCCTGTACACTTGTCCATTACCCATGATCACACAGAACAGAACAGATATTACAAAGATTTCTGTCATTGTCGTTTCTTTCTGCTGTTGAGTCCTGGGGCTTCATACATTTCGCTGGCAGCCAGTATGGTCCTGTTGTTAGCTGTACACTGCCATTATCATGTAGATCTTTATATAGAACCAGTGGATTGGGCAAGGAATTGTCCGTCAGATGTCACAAGGTCTGTATTGCGGAAAGAGAATCAAAACAAGACAAATTTAAAAAATTCTGTAAAAATTGCACATTTGCTAACTGTTTGTGTGGAGAAAACACTGGCATTCCCCTTTTTGTTTTTAAAGAAAATGTTTGAGCGTTATCACGGGTTCGTTCTACAATGCTTTGACCTGTTGGAGAATGGGGGATACTAGTAACGTGAGAGATTCCCCAAGCTTGCAAAAAAGATGCAACCCTCACTGACGCATAAGCAGGTCCATTGTCTGTTTTGATCCGCTGTGGAACCCCTAAAGTTGCAAAAGCATGCTGTCAGTGGCGAGTTACATCCCAGGCGGATTCACCAGTATGAGCGGTTTCCACAATAGCAGAAGAAAATGTATATATGGACACATGTACATATTTTTGCTTGCCAAATTCAGCAACATGTGTAACATCTGTTTTCCAAATCTGTAGGGCTTGTAAACTCCAAGGATTTGTGCCAAAATAGGTAGGAACATGTTGGCCTTGACAGTCAGGGCAGGCAGCAATGATGGCACGTGCTTCCCTATTGGAAATTTTAAACTGTTGCTGTAGAGCATGAGAGCCTTGGTGGAAAAACTTATGAGATGCTTGTGCTTGTTGTTTTATATTTGGAACAGGTCCAAGGGCAATCGCAGATACTAGCGCGTCTGCCTTTGCATTACCTTCCACTATAAAACCTGGGAGGGTGGTGTGACTCTTATCATGCATAATATAATAGTGATGTCTCTGGTTTTGTATTGTTAGCCATATTGATTTTAGGATCCCAAACAATTTTTCATGGGACACTTGTCCCAAAACTACTTTTTCTAATTGTTGAACCAACCCGGCTACGTAAGTAGAGTCAGTAACAATATTAACCAGGCCAGGAAAATGTTGAAATACCATTGCTCCTGCTCTAAGCTCTACTACTTGGTGTGATTCTTCTTGATATTCCATTCAGTGCTGCCAGTGAAAGTTTTCTTTTCACACAGTAACAGCTTTTCCGGTTTTCCCTGAGCCATCTGTAAACACCGTTGGTTCTTCCACTGGATGGCTCTCTGATAAGAGGGGAGGCCATCCCTCACATCAAGGTCTGGCATGGCATGTGTCCCCACCACTCAACGCCTGCTGGGTTGCAGCCAACAGCGGAACTAAAGATTCTTCTTGGTGGCAAACACAGAGGCCAACCCAGTCTTGCCCTTGACTGTGGTAGGAGGCATTTGGCCAACCTCAGTCCTGGCACCTCGTTTTCAATGCAGAGTTTCACCTGCTTCATTCAGTAACAAATTGCTACTATGGCAAAGCACATACAGATTTACATTAGCAGTATATATACTACAGGGTGCAGCAGCATGTTGAAGATGCCAGTGGCAGTGAGGGACCAGCCAAAAAATTTCTTACTAGTGGAGTTTTCTCTCTCTCTTAATTTGTTCCATTGTCTGCTGTATAACACTGCCATTGTATTAGAATCTTTCTACCTTTTGCCTTAGCATTTTCTAGCAGCTGCTGTAAATTTGTATGCTCTAACATCTCTTTTACAAGTGACAAATCCATACAATACAAGGTGTAGTTTCTTATTAGCAACTGGCTAGTAAGTAGAGGTGGTTTTTACACAAAATCACAGCCTCTAATAATAGTTACTTTACAAGGACACATATTCAAGCTGTTACTTTTCAGTTGCCCCCAAGTGATGTTTTGCAGTCATTCATTTTTCTTATCCTCTATCTCATTCTGCTTGGGGCATTCACGATCAGCTCTTATAGCTGAAGCATCAAGTTCTTCCACTCGTCTGTCCAGCTCATGGCAAGGCTTTACAAACTTGCAGGCTGCCGCCATGGACCTGTAGGTAGGACAGAAATATACCCCCTCCCCCAGGTTAGCAGTTCTTGAGAAGAGGACAGGTTAAAGTGATTCCTTAAAGCAGAGGCATTCTGATGAAAAAGGAATGTGAAGCAGCTGGGGAAGTGAACTGCACAGTGTTAACAGTCAAGGAGTTTGCTGTGTCACTGCCCATTTTTTTTCTTCTTTCTCTGCACCCTGATGCTGCTTGGGTGGTGACTGGTAAAGCTTGTGGTTGCACTACCCTTCTTGCTTTTTCAGCTAGCAGTTCTTGTTTCGACCGATCTGTCTGTTCCTCCAAGGCCTCCTCCCCTGCGCCCAGTGTGTTGCCGGCCTCTTTAGACTTTGCTTGGGGTGTCTTTACAAACTGCTCCAATACTTTAATAGGTCGAGGGGTTTTTTTGTTTTGTTTTGTTTTTTTTTTTTTTTTTTTTTTTCACTCCTCAGCTCTGGTGTCCATCCTGTCCGTGCCACCGGTGGAGCACTGCAAGCCGAGTCTTAGGGCAGCTTCTATTGAACATGGTTACCGAACTTATTTTTTTTCTTTTTTTTTTTTTTTTTTGTCCCCCCGAAGTCGCTCTCCCTGCTTTGCTGGCTACAAATGCAGGCCTGCTCACCGGCCTGCTCAGCAGCAGCCATAAATGCCTGCCTGCTCAGCAGCATCTACAGCTGCCAGCCTGCTGAGCAGCAGTCATAAATACCTGCCGGCAACTGCACTTTTGCATTAACCTTTTCTTGCCTGAAATGTTAATCTGCTACCCATTAAAAACTTTTACACGAACCCAATAACAAAAAATACACAGAACACTGTCTGCCCTCAACACACACACACACATGCACGGCATCACACAAGCACGCTCTATACAACTACAGTATTTGAAACACAAAATCCAGACAGTCATTGCTCCCACTACATGGTCCCACATACAGAACGTGGTGCAATGACCCTGCGAAGGCAATCAAGAAACCAGCTCCGAGCAGCATCATCGCAGTGGAAGGTGGCAGGCTCAATATCAGCAGGCGTCCCCGCGGAGGCTCTGCCTCCCCCCACATTGCACGAGTCTTGGGCTTTCATACTGACCAAAATGCACACTCATTCCGACACAGGTGGCCAGCCTACATCGGAAGAAGTGACCAGCAGTATCTATAAAGGTCTGCAAGGGTCGGTAGAAACACGGACATACTTATATTTGCCAACCTCTAGTACATAAGTATTACAGAGAGACTATATAAAATGAGTTGTATATCACCGTTCGCCTGATATCTTTGATAAGAGCATACGAGAGACCTTCCCACTGCGGGTTTTGATCCGGCACATATACCACCAGGAAAGCACACAATGCATCTGCATCCCCCACCGCCATGGGTTCAGCAGTAGCAGTCATTTTTCTCCTTCTTGGTAGCTGGTGCAGTGCTGTGTTTTTGACTTTCGGCCTGGGAGCAGCGCTGATAACACCAGTGTTTTCGGTTACTGCTTGGTAATCTTTTGGTCTGACCAAGGACTTTCTGAGTCTCATGCCCTGCCAGGGAGGAGGGGAAGCTGGGAGGAAGCAGAGACAGGACACCTGACCCAAACTGACCAAAGAGGTTATACCGTACCACAGCACGTCATGCCCTGGAGGTAAAACAGAGAGCAGAGATGGGGAAGGTTGGGGGTTCACTGCATTGTCAGGCTGTGTATAGGTGGTGAGTGACTGTATTCTTTCCTTGTATTTGCCTYGTCATTATTATTATTGGTGGTAGCAGTAGTGGTCTTGTATTATACTTTAGTTACTAAACTGTTCTTATCTCAACCTGTGAGAGTTGCATTCTTTTCGATTCTCCTTCCCATCCCTCCGGGAGCAGGGGGGAAGAAAGAGAGGGGAGTGAGGGAGCGAAGCTGCGTGAGTTATGGAGGCTCAAACCAGGACAACGTCATGCCCAGGATGTAAAAAGATGGAGGACAGAGACCCTGAAGGGTGGGTGTGCACTGCTTGGTCGGGCTTGGTATAGGTGGTGAGCGATTGTATTCTTTCCTTGTATTTACCTTGTCGTTATTATTATTGGTGGTAGCAGTAGTGGTTTTCTGTTATACTTTAGTTACTGAAGTGTTCTTATCTCAACCTGTGGGAGTTGCATTCTTTTGATTCTCCTCCCCATCCACCCGGGAGCAAGGGGGAAGAAAGAGGGTGGAGTGAGTGAGCAAAAGTGTATGGCTGAGAGGCTTAAACCACGACACCCACCCATCTCGCTTCTCCCTTTGCAACTGTCCATTTATCATGAGAATTTGGGGGATATAAATCAGGCTCCTTTTCCGGATCAACAGGCCCCAGGTAAAATGGACTATCCAGGTCAGCATCAAAATTACCAGGCATCACAATCTCAGGAGCAGCAACAACAGTCTGATGAACGTGCACGGGATCCTTATTAATGTGTTCTGGAGTTTCAGCATTATCAAGTGCAATTAAAACATTTCCTCCCACAGGTTTCAGGTGTTCTGAGAGTAGGCTCTTTCTCAGGATTAACAGGGCCCGAGTGAAAAAGATCATCTTCATCCCCTCCCTCAGTCTTAGCAGCCGCGGCAGCAGCTGGCAGAGGTTCTGGAGGGGGGCAGAGGGGGGCACCGGGCTCCGAAACTGGGTAATCTGGTCCCTTCGCGTCTTTTTCAGGATTAGAAGGGATGTGAACCAATGGCTCTTTAGGGGACCTGTATTGTTGATTAGCTGTAGCTGGGGCACCCGGACCATACATCTCATAATCAGAATCTTCCCCCAGTTTCTTTATCTTCTTCCCCCCCCGGGATTTTACACCGAACTATGGGCTCCCTGGATGGTTCTTTATGCCGCACATCAAGCTGCGCAACAGGGGCCTGGGGCACAGTCACACATAGAGAAGCTCCGTCCCCTTCAGTTGGAGGACTCTTATTTTGAAATCCTTCCTTGCCATGGGTGCCCAGGCTTTGATCATTAAGGGGGGCAGATGGCTTCGCTTTGTCTTGCTGCTCTTTAAATGATTTTAAAGTCTCAAAGAGCAACCGCCACATTATCAGCAGCATCTGAGCCTGTTTCTTACTCCATAATAGCATTTTTCRGAGGAGTAGTTAGTCTACATTCACCCCCCGCTTTTGTAACATCATTGTCCACATGGTCAATAGGACCGATCCCTCTTTACTTAAAGAGGCTCCCATGTCCCCAGCGGCTCACTTATCCAGGTGTCTTAAATCAGGCTGGCCATGCAGAACCCCACTGCTCTCAATGCTACACTGGGCTCCGTCTCCATGGCTATCCTCCGCCATTCTTTTTTTGTTTTTCTTCTCCCTTAAGTTCCAGTCCGATCACGCCTTGGGAGATCATGTCGGGGTCACCAGATGTCGTTGTCAAGACAGCCAAAAATCTCACACACACGTATTTTCGTTTACTTAGTAGGAAGAAAAAATAGATGGATAGATGCTTTATTACTACATACCACTACTTATATACCTTTTCTAGCACACACGTGTCTTTTTAGCCACTGGTTAATATTAGTTAGCAACGGCACGTTATTGGATGACCCTTTACCGCATTACTAAAGTCCATTGTTTTGCCATGTTCTTCCCTTGTAGTTAGTTTCTCCCCTTATCTACTCGCTCCTCCAGATGCCTTTGGTGCCTCATTTCTCATGGATACACTTTAACATCTTCAAGACTGACTTCTAACTTCATGACTTCAGTCAGGGAATCCACGGGCCTACCGTAGCCCCCCACCACAGGTTGCTACCCACTGGAGCGTGGGCAGTTTATTTTGAGTGAGGGTCCCAAGGGTCTTTGGAACCCCTGGTGGTTGTATCTTTGTTGACCTTTGGCCGAACTTCTGTTGTTATCTTCCTTTTATGGTCTTAGGTTTGCCTCTCTTCTGCCTTTGTGAGGAATGGTTCCCAGTTCTGTTGTAACCTTAAATCTTTAACAGTAGTGTGTGCGCCTTTAACATAGTAGAATAGGCTAAACTGTTCTAACTTACTAACATGTAGAGAGAAAGGAATGTTTGGCTGATGGGGGAAGGAACACCATGGGACTGATAACAACTTGGAAGACAGTAAATAAGACCAAGGATGCCAGCCTTCAAGATAACAGAGCGGCCCCCAGCGTGGAGTGAGACTGGAACAGAACAGAAGCAAAGACATACCAGCTGCTAGCTCAGCACTAGGACCTTGGAAGCGTGTGCAAGCACTGGGGTAATTCAGTAAACAGTGAGGAAGACTATCAATGACCACCAAAGACCTCCACTCAGCAAGAAAGCACACATGTAATTAGGATGCAAATATTATAATTTGTTCCTAGAAAAAGCTGTGAATATGCAGGAGTATGCTAAATATATAGCTGCTGTCCACAAGTATCAGGTGCGCTCACCTTTGCGAAGCTATTTGCATGTGCACCCAGCGCTGCAGTAAAGAATGCCTGCTTTCTGAAACTCCAAATTGAGTCTTAGAGAGTTTTACGGTAACACAGTGAGCTGGATAGCTAAAGAATATTCTTTACCTTTTGTCTTGTTCCTTCTTGAGATACGTATGGTTTTGTTTAGCTAAATTTTAACTTGGTTAGTCTCAGCTAGTAAAATGAGTCCTCTGCTATCACTCCTGGCTGCTTGCATCTTTTGCTTTATGCTGGTTCTTCACCTCTTAACTCTCCTTCCCCCAGTGAAGAAAACAAAAAATCATTGGATCATTTCCTCTCAGGTAGAGTATAATCGCTGTGCTGATTATTGAGTGTGTGCCAGAACTGGGGCAGCACAAGAGGTAGGATTGTGAATCCAGCAAAACAAGAAGCCAAATAAAATCTGTATGGTCTTGGTGAAAGGAGCAGGTGGTGCTTTCTCTTATTGTCACTGTTAAATGTGTAGTGTCTTGCATTGTCTTTTTTTTATCCTTTCTTGGTGGCCAAAGTGGTTCTGATAGGACTTTGCACTGCATTGAGATTAATATTAAACTTTCTAGGTTAAATCTCACTCACCTGTGGTTCTAAGCATTCAGCACTTCTGAAATTTAGGGTTGAGATAGGAAGATAAGCCTTCAAAAGAGGCATATCAGTCCTGCGTAGGTGGACTCAACTGCCTTGTGAGGGTCCTAATCTGTATTCCTTGTCAGGATGGAGTCCAGATAACTAATTTTTTACCTCAGTCTTTGTCATCTTAAATCCTGCCCTGACAAATTGCTTGTGAAAAGCATTTTGTGGGTGACTTACCTAGCCATGGTGCTCTTGGGGAGAGATTTTAGTTTTCCACAACTTGCAGCTGCAGTTATGTCCTGGGTTCAGCTGTAACAATTATTTTTCTCCTTCCTAGTAGCTGGTGGCAGTGCTGTGTTTTGGCTTTAATCTGAGAACAATGCTGATAACATAGAATCATAAAATCATAGAATAGTTAGGGTTGGAAAGGACCTTAAGATCATCTAGTTCCAACCCCACAGCCAGGGGCAGGGACACCTCCCACTAAACCATGCCACCCAAGGTTCTGTCCAACCCAGCCTTGAACACTGCCAGGGATGGAGCATTCACAGCTTCCCTGGGCATCCCATTCCACTGCCTCACCACCCTTACAGTAAAGAACTTCCTCTTTATATCCAATCTAAACCTCCCCTGTTAAAGTTTGAACCTGTTACCCCTTGTCCTATCACTACAGTCCCTCATGAAGAGTCCCTCCCCAGCATCCTTGTAGTCTCTCTTCAGATACTGGAAGGCTGCTCTGAGGTCTCCACGCAGCCTTCTCTACTCCAGGCTGATGATTTAGTTGTTCTGGGCAGTGGCGTGGGGCACAGCATATTTTTCCAGCCATCCGGTGTTTCCTTCCACCATGGTAAGCACATGGCACTTGCCTTGGCAGGTTGGTGGGAGTGTGATATAGTCAATCTGCCAGGCCTCCCCATATTTGTTCTTCAGCCATTGTCCTCCATACCAAAGAGGCTTTAACAGCTTGGCTTGCTTAATTGCAGCATGTTTCACATTCGTGAATAACCTGGGCAATAGTGTCCATTGTTAAGTCCACCCCTCGATCACGAACCCATCTGTATGTTGCATCTCTGCCCTGATGGCCTGAGGTGTCATGGGCCCACCAGGCTAAAAATAATTCACCCTTATGTTGCCAATCTAAGTCCATCTGAGCCACTTCAATTTTAGCAGCTTTATCCACCTGTTGGTTGTTCTGCTGTTCCTCAGTGTCCTGACTCTTGGGCACATGAGCATGTACATGGTATACCTTCACCACCAGGTTCTGCACTCGGGCAGCGATATCTTGCCACAGTGCAGCAGCCCAGATGGGTTTACCTCTGCGTTGCCAGTCGCTCTGCTTCCATTGCTGCAACCACCCCCACAGGGCATTTGCCACCACCCGTGAGTCAGTGTAGAGATAAAGTAGTGACCACTTTTCTCGTTCAGTAATATCCAAGGCCAGCTGGATGGCTTTCACCTCTACAAACTGACTTGACTCACCCTCTCCTTCAGCAGTTTCTTCAACTTGTCATCTGGGACTCCATACAGCTACCTTCCATCTCCCACACTTTCCCACAATATGGCAGGACCCATCAGTAAACAAGGCATATTGCTTTTCACTTTCTGACAGTTTATTATATGGTTGGGCCTCCTCAGCGTGCATCACTTCCTCCTCTGGTGACATTCCAAAATCTTTGCCCTCTGGCCAGTTCATGATGACTTCTAGAATTCCTGGATGATTGGGATTTCCTCTTCGAGCTCATTATGTAATTAGTGCAGCCCACTTATTCCATGTAGCATCAATTGCATGATGTGCAATTGCTAAAAATTGCCATTATATGCCTCCCCAAGTATAGAGGTGATGACCACACTGAGAATGCATACCAGACCATTTTCATGATCAGTGATTTGATTGTATTCAAAGTCTGATTACTGTCATAAGATAGTATTAATGATCACTGTGTAACTTTCGCCTTGTGTTCACTGATTAGAAATGAAACTCTTTTGCTCAGAAACCTCGGTTAAAAATGTTGATAAATGCGATGACAATTTGGGGAATTAGGGTTGGATTCATATAACTTTTAATAGTTTGTAGTTGAGATTATTGTTTTGTTTTGCTGCATGACTGCATCAAAAATGCCTCCTATAAACATAATTTAGTTATGATTCAGCGAGTGTTTTTCTTAAGACATGTTTTTTTGAATATGATAAATTCTAGCTGTTAAGTTAATTAATAAAAATGACTTGGTTATATCAAGAGCATAAACCAAGTTTAAGTCCTGTACCAAGAACTGTACCTTTCACTCGGGTAAACTTTAGGGACCCTGTTCTGCTTAGGTGGTGTACTGTTGTACTGTCTCAGTGTCATGGTGCTTCAAACATTTGTGTCACAGGTGTTCCAGTTTATTTTGACTGTTAGAATTGTTTATTGACTAAACCACTGAAGGTTAAACTCAGTGATATATGTATAAATTTTTGCATAAGAAAACTGAATTTTATAATTGCTGTGGAATTTAGGTTAAACTTAACCTTTGAAATCTATGAATGTAGGTGGCTGTGAGTCATGCAAACAGCAAGTACATCAGTTTTATTGGAATAAACCACCTAAAGTCTGAAAAGCAGCCAAGCTAAGGATTTGCTATGAGCAAGACTTGACACAGCTGAAAGCTTTTCTGCTGGAAGGGTAGAGGATAGCAAGGAATTGTCTGCAATGACCAGCAGGGTACGCTGAAGGAGTGGTAAACTGTAATGTACTGGACTAAACTGACCTGCTTTTATCCATATCCATAATAGTTGTGACTAGTGACTCTTAATGTGAATATCCTTCCACATGCCAGGAATATGCTATTACTGGTATTTTCCAGTTCTCTTTGTCTATTTTGTCAGTTTATACAACTTCTTGTTTGACTCCTTTCTGTCCCAGTATCCCTCTGCTGTCCTGGGTGTTCAGAAGCTATTCAGTGAATTAAAACTGGACTGAAAGTTTATAGAAGCTTCTGGGTGCTATGAAATGCCAACATGTGAGGCCTTCTTATTGGGAATGTTGCATTTTCTGGAAACTAAATATAAACTCCCATTTTGATGGTGATTTGGGGTTTTTGGTTGGGGTTTTTTTTTGTGGTCTTTTTATTTTAAGTAAAAATATAGATGCAAAATATCTAGAAGGGTACAGGAATATAATATTGGGAAAAGGCATTTCATCTTAGGTTCATTTTATGGAGTTTCAGGCACAGGGATAACAGAATTGTAAGAGTAGCTGTACCAAAACTGATATTTAGATCTTGTGTATTTTTCTATACCTAGGCAGTTTCAGTTCTGTGCTTGTGCACTCAGGTAAGTGGTAGCATTAGTCTTGTGTAACTCATTAGTTTAGCAGAACTCTGGAAAAGTAATTCTTGGGTGTTTTTTTTCCTGTTGTGAAGGGTAAATATCTATGTTTTGGAAGGTGAACCAGTGTGTGCCTAGGTCGTACATGAACTGATGCAATTTCTCGCCCTACGTGTTGGTTTAAGACTGGTCAAAGGATGAAGTGCAGTTTGTGCTGTGATTGCCTCTAGTGGGAATTTGAAAGAAAATGTATACAGTTTTAGAGCCTGAAGTACCTTGCTAAAGGCTTGGGAAGGAATTAATATGAGAGTTGGGATGGAAGCAGATGAGTTTCTGGCTCCCAACACACAGGTCTTTTGGAATGCTAGTATCTTAATAGAATTCATAATGAATTTATTAATTGTATTGCATATAAATCCTTCTGTAACAAAGATGCTTCTCTTTTATTTTTAGTACATTTTTGGGGAGTTCAGTCCTGATGAATTTAATCAGTTCTTTGTGACTCCACGATGCTCTGTTGAGGTAAGATCTGCTTTAACCTTCTTTTATAAATTACACATTAAAGCTCCATCTCTTTGTGTGTATTTGAAATAGAACACTAAAATTACTTCTTTATCATTCTTTTAGCTTGCTAATTTACAAGCTGCAGATATTGAACAGGAGTCTTCTGTCTGTCTGTGTGGATGTTAAGTCATTTTTTAGAAATAAGAAATTAATTATTCCACCTTCTGCTTGTCA
>CABHOG010000169.1:22033-41146 GCA_902168055.1 Aratinga solstitialis
GAAGGAAAGAAGGAAGGAAGGATGGATGCATGGATGACTGGTAGGGCAGACTGATAGCCAGGGAAGGAATGAAGAAAGGAAGGATGGGAGGGAGGGAGGAAGGCAGAAAGGAAGGGAAGGAGGGAGGAAGGAGGGATGGAAGTAAAGTCCTGCATGGTATTCTTTCAGTCAGGGAAGGAGGGAAGCAGGGAAGGAAGGAAGGAAGCAGGGAGGGAAGGAAGTAAGGATGGAAGGAAAGAAGGAAGGAAAGAAGGCAAGAAACACCCTTATGGCAGTCCGGCCATCAGGGAAGGAAGGCATGGAAGGAAGGGAAAAAGGAAGGAAGGAAGAAAGGAAGGAAGGGAAAAAGGAAGAAAGGAAGAAAGGAAGGAAGGAAGGAAGAAAGGAAGGAAGGATGGGAGGGAAGGAAAGTCCAGTACGACATTCTGGCAGTCTGGGAAGGAAGGAAAAAAGGAAGGAAGGAAGGAAGGAAGGAAGGAAGGAAGGAAGGAAGGAAGGAAGGAAGGAAGGAAGGAAGGAAAAAAGGAAGGAAGGAAGGAAGAAAGGAAGGAAGGAAAGAAGCAAGGAAGGAAGGAAGAAAGGAAGGAAGGAAAGAAGCAAGGAAGGAAGGAAGGAAAGAAGGAAGGATGGAAGGAAGGAAGGAAGGAAGGTATGTAGGTAGGAGGGAAAGTCTGGTATGGCATTCTGGCAGTCAGGGAAGGAAGGAAAAAAGGAAGGAAGGACAGGGCAGAAGGAAGGATGTATGTCTGGTATGGCAGGCTGGCAGTCATGGAAGGCAGAAGGAAGGAAAGAAGGTAGGAAGGAGGGAAGGAAGACAGGAAGAAAGGTTGGAAGGAAGGAAGGAAGGAAAGAAGGAAGGAAGGAAGGAAGGCAGGAGGGAAGGATGGATGTCTGGTAGGGCAGGTTGGCAGTCAGGGAAGGCAGGAGGGCAGGATGGCATGGAAGAAGGAAGGAGAGAAGGAAGGAAGGAAGGGAGAGAGGGAGGAAGGGAGGGAAGGAAGGAAGGAAAGTCCGGTATGGCATTCAGGCAATCTGTGAAGGAAGGAAAAAAGGAAAAAGGGAATGAAGGAAGGAAGAAAGGAAGGAAGGTAAGAAGGAAGGAAGGATGGATGTCTGGTAGGGCTGGCTGGCAGTCAGGGAAGGCGGGAAGGCAGGAAGGCAGCAAAGAAGGAAGGAAGGAAGGAAGGAAGGAAGGAAGGAAGGAAGGAAGGAAAGAAGGAGGGAAAGTCCGATATGGGATTCTGGTAGTCAGGGAAGGAAGGAAAAAAGTACAGAAGGAAGGGACGGAAGGAAGGATGTATGTCTGGTAGGGCAGGCTGGCAGTCGGGAAGGCAGGAAAGAAGGAAAGAAGGAAGGAAGGAAGAAGACAGGAAGGAAGGCAGGAGGGAAGGATGGATGTCTGGTAGGGCAGGCTGGCAGTCAGGGAAGGCAGGAATGCCGGAAGGAAGGAAGGAAGGAAAGAAGGAAGGAAGGAAAGAAGGAAGGAAAGAAAGACCTATATGGCTGTCTTGCAGCCAGGGAAGGGAGGGAAGGAAGGCAGGAAGGCAGGAAGGAACAGAGGGAGGGAAAGAAGGAAGGGAGGAAGGGAAGGATGGAAGTTGGGAAGGAATGAAGGAAAGGAGGGAGGGAAGGAAGGAAGGGAAGGAAGGAAAGTCCGGAATGCCATTCTGGCAGTCTGGGAAGGAAAGAAAACAGGAAGGAAGGAAGGAAAGAAGGAAGGAAGGAAGGAAGGGAAGGAAGGAAAGCCTGGTATGGCATTCTGGCAATCTGGGAATGAAGGAAAATAGGAAAAGAGGAAAAAAGGAAGGAAGGAAGGAAGGAAGGAAGGAAGGAAGGAAGGAAGGAAGGAAGGAAGGAAGGAAGGATGGATGGATGTCTGGTAGTGCAGGTTGGCAGTCAGGGAAGGCAGGAGGGCAGGATGGCAGCAAAGAAGGAACAAAGGAAGGAAGGGAGGAAGGAAGGGAGGAAGAATGGATGGAAAGAAGGTAGGATGGATGTCTGGTAGGGCAGGCTGGCAGACAGGGATGGAAGGAAGGTAGGTAGGAAGGAAGGAAGGAATTAAGGAAGTAAGGTTGGAATGAAGGAAGGAAAAAAATAAGGAAGGAAAGAAGGAAGGAAGGAAAAAATGCGGAAGGAAAGGAGGGAAAAAATGAAGGAAGTAAAGAAGGAAGGAAAGAAGGATGGAAGGAAAGGAGGAAAGGAGGGAGAGAGGAAGGAAGTCAGGAAAGACGGAAGAAAAGAAAGAAGGAAGGCAGGAAAGAAGGAAGGAAGGAAAGGAAGGAAGGAAGGCAGGAAGGAAGGATGGCAGAAGGAAGGAAGGATGGATGTCTGTTAGGGAAGGCTGGCAGTCAGGGAGGGAGGGAAAGAAGGCAGGAAGGAAGGGAAATAGGGAGGGAGGGAGGGAAGGACGGAGGAAGGAAGGATGGGAGGGAGGAAGGAAGGAAGGAAGGAAGGAAGGAAGGAAGGAAGGGAGGGAGGGAGGGAGGGAAGGAAGGAAATTCCGGTACGGCATTCTGGCAGTCTGGGAAGGAAGGAAAAAAGGAAGGAAGGAAGGAAAGAAGGAATGTAGGAAGGAAGGATGGATGTCTGGTAGGGCAGGCTGGCAGTCAGGGAAGGGAGAAAGGCAGGAAAGAAGCAAGGAAGGAAGGAAGGAAGGAAGGAAGGATGGATGGATGTCTGGTATTGCAGGCTGGTGTTTAGGAAAGGCACAATGGCAGGAAGGCAGGAAGGCAGGGAAAGAAGGAAGGTAGGGAAGAAAGAAATGGAAGAAGGAAGGAAGGAAGTGACGGAAGGAAGGAAGGAAGGAAGGGAGGAAGGATGGATGGAAGGAAGGAAGGTAGGATGGATGTCTTGTCAGGCTGGCAGGCAGACAGGGAAGGAAGGAAGGATGGATGGAAGGAAGGAAGGATGGATGGAAGGAAGGAAGGGAAGAATGAAGGAAAGAAGGAAGGAAGGAAAGGAATGAAGGAAAGAAGGAAGGAAGGAAAGGAAGGAAGGAAAGAAGGCAGGCAGGAAAGATGGATGCCTGGTAGGGCAGGCTGGCAGTCTGGGAAGGAGGGAAGGAAGGAAGGAAGGAAAGAAAGAGGGAATTAAGGAAGGAAGGAAGGAAGGAAAGAAAGAGGGAATTAAGGAAGGATGGAAGGAAAGATGGATGGATGTCTGTTATGGTAGGCTGGCAGAAAGGGAAGGCGGGAAGGCAGGATGGCGGGAAGGCAGGACGACAGGAAGTTGGGAAGGAAGGTAGGAAGGATGGAAGGAATGATGGAAGGAAGGAAGAAAAGTCCGGTATGGCATTTTGGCAGTCCGTGAAAGAAGGAAGGAAGGAAGGAAGGAAGGAAGGAAGGAAGGAAGGAAGGAAGGAAAGGAAAGGAAGAAGGAAGGGAGGAATGAAAGAAGGAAGGGAGGGAGGAAGGAAGGATGGAAGGAAGGGAGGGAGGAAAGAAGGAAGGCGGGAAGGAATGATGGAAGGACGGGAGGAAGGAAGGAAGGATGGATGGATGTCTGATAGGGCAGGCTGGCAGTCAGGGAAGGCAGGAAGGTGAGAAGTCAGGACGGCAGGACGGCAGGAAGGCAAGGCAGCAAGAAGGTGGCAGGGAAGGAAGGAAGGAGGGTAGGATAAAAGGAAGGAAGGAAGGACGGAAGGAAGGAAGGAAGGAAGGAAGGAAATAAAGTCTGGTATCACATTTTGGCAGTCAGAGAAGGAAGGAAAAAAGGAAGGAAGGAAGGAAGGCAGGCAGGCAGGCAGGAAGGAAGGAAGGAAAGAAGGAAAGTCCGGTAAGGCATTCTGGCAGTTCAGGGTAGGAAGGAAGGAAGGACGGAAAGGAAGGAAGGAAGGATGGATGTCTGGTAGGGCAGGCTGGCAGTCAGGAAAGGAGGGATGTATGGAAGGAAGTAAGGAAGGAAGGAAGGACGGAAGGATGGATGTCTGGTTGGGCAGGCTGGCAGTCAGGGAAGGCAGGAAGGAAGGAAGGAAGGAAGGAATGGAAAGAAGGAAGGAAGGATGGAGAGAAGGAAGGAAGGATGGAGAGAAGGAAGGAAGGAAGGAGAGAAGGAAGGAAGGAAGGAAAGAAGGAAGGAAGGAAAAAATGAAGGAAAGATGGATGGATGACTGGTAGGGCAGGCTGGCAGTCAGATAAAGAAGGAAGGAAGGAAGGTAGGAAGGAAGGAAGGGAGGGAGGGAGGGAGGGAGAATGGAAGGAAAGTCCTGTATGGCATTCTGGCTGTCAGGGAAGGAAGGAAGGAAAGACGGAAGGAAGGAAGGAAAGACGGAAGGAAGGAAGGAAGGAAAGACGGAAGGAAGGAAGGAAGGAAGGAAGGAAGGAAGGAAGGAAGGAAGGAAGGAAGGAAGGAAGGAAGGAAGGAAGGAAGGAAAGAAAGTCCCATATGGCAGGCTGGCATTCAGAGAAGGAAGGGAGGGAAGGAAGGAAGGAAGGGAGGGAGGGGGGGAGGGAGGGAGGGAAGGAAGGAAGGAAGGAAGGAAGGAAGGAAGGAAGGAAGGTAGGAAAGAAGGAAGGAAGGAAGGTAGGAAGGAAGGAGGGAAGGTCCGGTATGGCATTCTGGCAGTCAGGGAAGGAAGGAAAAGAGAAGGAAGGAAGGAAGGAAGGAAGGAAAAAAAGGAAGGAAGGAAGGAAGAAGGAAGGAAAAAAAGGAAGGAAGGAAGGAAGAAAGGACGGAAGGAAGGATGGAAGGAAGGTAGGAAAAAAGGAAGGACGGATGGAGGGATTCAGGGGGCATCTTGTGGAAACAGTTTTTGTTTTTACTGGTATTTGGCTTATTTTGTGGCTTTTTACTGTATCGATTTTGGTATTACAATTTTGATATTAGTGACAGGATTTTGTAACTGTTTTTAATTGTTGTTTGTTTGTATTTAGTCTCTGTCTCAAGTATTGTAACTGTGTGGAGTGTGACTGTGGGATCCCTAATTTGTGTGAATGCAAAATTAATAATGTGAAATCAGCAAAGTGGAGAAGTCTTTAAAAAGAGTCCTTTGCGGTGTATTTTGGCACATTGGAAAGAAGTGGGAGGGTCTCCTGGTGGCTCGGTATGTAAGAAAACATTGATAAAATATTGTAACCTGTGGTGGCCTTTGTGTACTTTGGAAGATCAGAAAAAATGGCCAAAAAATGGAACTCTGAACAATAATACATTGTTACAATTGTTGTTCTTAAGGCGACAAGGAAAATGGGATGAAGTGATACCTGCAGATATTTTTTTCACTTTAAGAAACCACCGGGAGTGGCAGATGGAATGTGAAATTAATATAGCTCCACCAGATCCCTTAATTTTGGCTTTGGAAAAGGACAGGGAAAAACAGAAAACTAAACCGGAGTGATGTTGTTCAGCCTGTGATATTGGGGAAACATGTTTAAAGTTAAGAAAACCTCAGAGTAATCCGGAAGACAGGTTGGAGAATTATGTGTCACAGGTATCTCTGAGAGGAGCACCCTCTGCATCTGTCCTATCTGATATTGATAAGGAGGAAGAGGTTGCTGTCCCTGGCAACTAGCAGCGGATTCACATTCAGAGTTAAGAAAGGGAGAAAGGGTTAAACAGAAGTGCTGTTGCAGAGGCAGGCATCTGCAGCCCCTGCAGAGCAGGGTGAGCATCTGTGGGGAAAAAAAAAAAAAAAAAAGGAAGGAGCTTGCGCAGCTGTCTTTAAACATAAGATGAGTACTAGGGCAAACGGACAAATAAGAGCAGACATACTGACAAACTATAGTCCTGAGGAGATTAAGAACTTATTGGATAAATACAAAGAGAAATAGAGGAAGAAGCATGGAGAGGGTATAGGAATGGGGAACAGGTAGAGAAGAAAAAGCTGAGTCTTGCTATAGCCATGGATACAGTGGCTGCTCTGGGACAAGTGGAAACTGGTGGTGGGACTAATGTGAGAGGATGAGGCAGAGGTAGAAGAGGAATGTCAGGCAGAAGTGAAACAGTGAATTCTTCTCCTATGGGACCGGATCAGTGTGCATACTGTAAGGAATTTGGAAGTTGGAAGTGAGACTGCCCTAAGAGGAATACCCACAAGGTGGCTCCTGTGACTGAATTAGAATTAGAATGACGGAGATCTGTGGAATCTACCCTAGTAGATCCGCTGGTTAAATTAAAGCTAGGGACTAGAGGAAATTAAGTGGAATTTTTAGTGGATACAGGAACAACATATTAGTGTTAAATTAGAGAGAAAAGAATTTGTTACAGTTGTGGGAGCTACTGGCTGCCAAGAAAGAAAAAAAAAATCATTATTCTGAAACCTTTAGAGTACAAATTGGGAAAACAAATAGGAATGCATAAAATTTTAAACATGCCAAATTCTCCAAAATCTTTTTTAGGGCAAAAAGCAACATTTAAAGAAGGCAAAATGGAATTAAGAGTTAAAAACGATCCATTAATTACTGCACTTTTGAGTTTATCTTTAATTCAAGAGGAAAGCAAACAGGAGGACCTCCCTGAAATAGAARAAATCCTTAATCAGGTATATCTGGGAGTACGGGCATCTGAAGTTCCAGGTAAGGCGAAAACTGCTTTGCATGTTAAAGGAGAAATAAAAGGGGGGCCCGCCCGATTAGAATAAAACAATATCCCTTAAAATTGGAGGATCAAAAGGGAATCAAAGAAATCACTGATAAATCTTTTAAATATAGATTATTAATTGAATGCGAATCAGAATATAATACTCCTATCTTGCCAGTAAAGAAATCCATTAGAAAAGTTACAGATTACTTCAAGATCTCAGAGCAATCAACAAAGTTGTGGAGGATATTCATCCAGTATTAGCTAATACATATACCTTATTGACTAAATTGAATAATAATCAGAAATAGTTTGCCATCTTGGATTTAAAGGACGCTTTCTTTTGCTTACCATTGGCCAAAGAAAGCTTTTCGCTTTTGAATGGGAAAATCCTGATACGAGAAGAAAAACCCAATTAACTTGGACAGTATTACCTTAGGGGTTTAAAAACAGTCCAATGATTTTTGGAAATCAGTTAGCACGAGAGCTAGAATCATGGAAGCCACCTACTCAGACGGGGACTCTGATACAATATGTGGATGACCTAGCAATATCCACAGAAACAAAGGAAGAATATCTCCAGTGAACGGTGGGATTATTGAATTTTCTGGGACTGAATGGTTATTGGGTATCCAAACAAAAGGCCCAACTAATTCAAACCTGAGTTTCCTACTTAGGATATGAAATAACAGGAGGACAAAGAGAACTTTGAACAGTCAGGAAAGCAGCCATTTGCCATGTTCGTCGACTGTCAAAGGGCTCTGGACGATTTCTAGAGCATCGATGGGTTCTAACCATCGACAGGTACCCGCCCCCAGGTTCTAGACCACCGACGGATACCCCGCCTCTCTGAGGGGTTCTAGAGCATCGATGGGTACTTTCCCTCTGACAGGTTCTAGACTATCGACCTGTTCCGGACCGTGAACGGGTTCTACACCATTCATGGGTACCCACCCCCTGATGGGTTCTAGACAATTGATGGGCTCTAGATCATTGCAGGTTCTAGACCATCCATGGGTAACCACCCTACCACAGATTCTAGACCATCGATGGATACCTCACCCCCTCGAGATAATCTAGACTATCAACGGGTACCCGCCCATGTGACAGGTTCAAGACCATCAACGGGTTCTAGACCGGCAACGGGTTCTAGACCATCCATGGGTACCTGCCCTCCCATGGGTTCTAGACCGTCGAGAGCAACATGCCCCATGGGTTCTAGACCATCTATGGGTTCTAGAACATCAACAGGTTCCAGACCAGCATCGGGTCCTAGACCATCGACAGGTACCCTGCACACCCGAGGGTTTATAGACCACCATTGAATCATAGAATCATAGAATAGTTAGGGTTGGAAAGGACCTTAAAATCCGGTCTGTAATTCCCTGGGTCATCTATTTTCCCCTTCTTGAAAATGGGGGTTATATTACCATTTTCCCAGTCGTCGGGAACTTCACCTAACTGACATGATTTTTCAAATATGATGGACAGTGGCTTAGCAACTCCATTTGCCAGTTCCTTCAGGACCCACGGATGGATTTCATCAGGTCCCATGGACTTGTGCACATTCAGGTTCTTAAGATGATCTCAAACCAGATCCTCTCCTACAGTGGGCCCAAGGTCTTCATTCTCACTGACCCTGCATCTGACTTCCAAGACTTGTGTGGTGTGGTCAGAGCATTTGCCAGTGAAGACTGAGGCAAAGAAGTCGTTAAGAACCTCAGCCTTCTCCAAATTCAGGGTAGCCAGGCCTCCTGATAGCTTCCAGAGAGGGCCCACATTGTCCCTAGTCTGTCTTTTATTTGCAATGTACCTATAGAATCCCTTCCTGTTATCTTTCACATCCCTAGCCAAGTTTAATTCTAGTTGGGCCTTAGCTTTCCTGACCTGGTCCCTAGCTTCCCAGACAACATCCCTGTATTCTTCCCAGGCCGCCTGTCCTTGCTTCCACCTTTTATAAGCCTCTTTTTTCCTTCCAATTTTCCTCAGCAGCTCCTTACCCATCCAAGGAGGTCTCCTGGCCCTCCTGCAGCACTTCCTTCTAGTAGGGATGCAACACTCCTGAGCTTGTAGTAGGTGATCCTTGAATATCAACCAACAGTCTTGGGCCCCCCTGCCCTCTAGGGCTATATCCCATGGAACCTTACTAAGCAGGTTCCTGAAGAGGCCAAACTCTGCTCTCTTGAAGTCCAGGGCAGTGAGCTTGCTGCACGCTCTTCTCACTGTCCTGAGGATTTCAAATTCGACCGTCTCATGATCGCTGCAACCAAGGCTGTCCTGGAGCATCATGTTTCCAACCAGCCCCTCCCTATTGGTGAGCACGAGGTTAAGCATGGCTCCTCTCCTTGTCAGCTCCTCTATTACTTGCAGAACGAAGTTCTCTTCCACACAATCGAGGAACCCCCTGGATTGCTTGTGCCGGGCCATAACGTCCTTCCAACAGATATCAGGGTGGTTGAAGTCCACCATGAGAACAAGGGCCTGCGAGTGTGAGGCTGTACCTCTCTGTCTATTCAGTGCTTCATCCACAGAGTCCTCTTGATCAGGCGGTCTGTAACAGATCCCAACAATGTCTCCCATCGCTGTTATCCCTTTAACCCTGACCTACAAACTCTCTACTGACTGCTCACCTGTCCTCGGACTTATATACTCTCCAGGCTATCCCTAACAAAAATAGCAACTCCCCCTCCCCGTCTGCCAGGCCTGTCTTTTCTGAAGAGCCTGTAACCTTCCATTCCAACACTCCCTTTTAAACACTCCAAATTAAACGAGAGAGAGTTCATGCAGCAGCCCTTGGATCAGTCCAGCCTGGGCCAGATGTAAAAAATGAACTCTACACTGCAGACAGGGAGAATGGTCCTACCTGGAGCCTCTGGCAGAAAGCTCCAGGGGAGACTCGATGTTGACCCCTCGGCTTTTGGAGTCAGGGATACAGAGGATATGAGGCCAGCTATACCCCAACTGAACAAGAGACACTGGCAGCCTATGAAGGGGTTCAAGCTGCTTCAGAGGTGATTGGCACTGAAGCACAGCTCCTCCTAGCACCCCAGTTGCCCGTGCTGGGATGGATGTTCAAAGGCAGGGTCTCCTCTACACATCATGCAACCAATACTACATGGAGTAAGTGGGCTGCACTAATTATGCAACGAGCTCGAATAGGAAATCCCAGTCGTACAGGAATTCTGGAAGTCATCATGGACAGGCCAGAGGGCAAAGATTTCGGAATGTCACCAGAGGAGGAGGAGGTGATGCGTGTTGAAGAGGCCCCGCCATATAATAAACTGTCAGAAAGTGAAAAGCAGTATGCCTTGTTTACTGATGTGTTCTGCCACATTGTGGGAAAGAATCGGAGATGGAAGGCAGCACTATGGAATCCCCGATGACAAGTTACAGAAACTGCTGAAGGAGAGGGTGAATCGAGTCAGTTTGCTGAGGTGAAAGCCATCCAGCTGGCCTTGGACATTGCTGAACAGGAAAAGTGGCGAGTACTTTCTCTCTCTACTGACTCATGGATGGTGGCAAATGCCCTGTGGGGGTGGTTGCAGCAGTGGAAGCAGAGCAACAGGCAACACAGAGGGAAACCCATCTGGGCTGCTGCACTGTGGCAAGATATTGCTGCCCGGGTGCGGAACTAGAATTGAGTCAGACAATGGGACTCATTTCCGGAACAACCTTATAGACATTTGGGCCAAAGAGCATGGCATTGAGTGGGTATATCACATCCCCTACCATGCACCAGCCTCTGGGAAAATCGAATGGTACAATGGGCTATTAAAACTACACTGAGAGCAATGGGTGCTGGGACTTTCAGACATTGGGATACACATTTACCAAAAGCCACCTGGTTGGTCAACACTAGAGGATCTGTCAACAGGGCTGGCCCAGCCCAGTCAGAACTTCTACATACTGTGGAGGGGGACAAAGTTCCTGTGGTTCATATAAAAAATTTGCAGGGGAAGACAGTCTGGGTTGTTCCTGCTTCAGGTAAAAGGCAAACCCACTCGTAGGATTGCTTTTGCTCAGGGACCTGGACGTGCTTGGTGGGTAATGCAGGAAGATGTGGAAGTCCGATGTGTACCTCAAGGGGATATGATATTAGGGGAAAACAGCCAATGAACTCAATTGTATGCTGTTGCCTGCTATGTAGCACTTTTATAGCCCACCAACTAGATGTCTTCAGGTCACCAGTGACTGGCCCTGACTTCCCTCTGACCATCGTCCCAACAAAGAATGAACTTGGATGAAACCAGACGATTTCTGTGGTATCATCAGCAGGCAACAACCCAACACTGCACACAGCCTCTCCTGCTCTGAAAGACTGTTACAAGAGATGGAGCCCGACATCATGGACCAGATGAACTCAACAGCTTTATAGGGATTGGTCCATGGACTAAGGAATGATATTTCTCTCTCTTTGTGTGTGTGTGTGTATGTGCATCTATATCTATCTATATATATATATGAGACAAGGGTGATAGTATACTGAAAAAAGTGAGATCTGAGCATGATGTGAATGGTATGGAATAAGGGGGGGATACTGTCCTGGGTTCAGCAGTAGCAGTCATTTTTCTCCTTCTTAGTAGCTGATGCAGTGCTATGTTTTTGACTTTCAGCCTAGGAACAATGCTGATAACACCAATGTTTTTAGTTGTTGCTCAGTAACGTTTACTCTGACCAAGGACTTTCTGAGTGTCATGCTCTGCCAGGGATGCGGGGAAGCCGGGAGGAAGCAGAGACAGGACACCTGACCCAAACTAACCTAAGAGGTATTCCATACCCCAGAACCACAGAGCCGCTTGCTCACTCCCTCCCCTTCCCCCCCCCCCCGCTCACAGAGGTGTATGTAACTCCCATGGGTTGAGATAGGAACAGTCCAGTAGCTAAAGTGTAACACAGTATTACTACTGCTACCACCAGTAATAATAATGATAAGGGAAATAATGAAGGGAAGGGAATACAACTGCTCACCACCCGCTGTCCGATACCCAGACCGACCCGAGCAGTGATCTAGCCCTTCCAGGTAACTGCCCCCAGTTTCTATACTGGGCAGTATATGCTGTGGTATGGAATACCTCTTTTGTTAGTTTGGGTCAGGTGTTCTGTCTCTGCTTCCTCCCAGCTTCCCCTTTATTCGGAGAAAACTCCAGGAACAAACTTGCCAACAAAGTTTTCTAGTTGACAAGCAGGTATTCTTTATTGTGGTGCCGGGAGACACGGGGGATAGCTCTACCTAGCGTGTGTCCCCGTATCGCTACCCAAGCAGTCCTTATATAGCTACAGAGCATACATACATATTCATGAGGCTACGTATGGATTACATTATTTTCCAGAAAGTTCCCCGCATTCGCACAAAAATTTGGTGGGGGTCTTTGGGGTCGTTTACTTCTTCCAACAGTCTTCATCACTGCTGGCAGCCTTTGAAGCATGTGCAGTAGATGCTTATACCAGCTTAATCGGCTCGTTAACACCACAGACATAACAATCATCCTGTCCTCCTACTTATCAGTTAGTTTAACTGCAGCCCATCCTGGGCCCCTCCCTTTCCAGATACTCCTTATCCTTACGACCTGTTCTTCTAGCCTGTTTTTCTTACACTCATTTTGTACTAAGGTCATAATGGCCTAAACTACGTCAACTACAACAGTTTATCTTGTACAAGAATTCTCAGTATGTTCTCTAGCTGTACTCTATATTTTTTCCCTGTATATCATGCRTCTCAGTAATTTTCCATTACTACTGTTACAAAGCCATCACACTTAACATTACTTAAAATTGATTCTAAAAGTTTTTATATTTCATTTTGTAATTTTGTACCCCCCCGTCTCACCCTCCTCCCTGGCAGAGCATGAGACTCAGAAAAGTCCTTGGTCAGAGGAAACATTAGTGAGCAACAACTAAAAACATCGGTGTTATCAGCATTGTTCCCAGGCTGAAAGTCAAAACCAAAGCACTTTAACAACTACTAAGAAGGAGAAAAATGGCTGCTACTGCTGAACCTAGGACAACCTCCTAGATCTTCTCTCTTGGGCAATAGGGTGCTGTGAGATATGTACATCTGATTTGTGGAAATAAGGAGCAATATTAAGACAGGATAATGAGATATGACCTCTCCTTGTATAACCACAGACTAATGGTTAAAATGTACTGTATGTAGTTCCTGTGTTTTGCAGGAGACTAGCTCAGACCAGTTTTGTTGCTGGCTGCGGAGTGTTGTAGGGGGGGGTGTCTGGGCGTGTGAGCAGAGGACGGGGGTCGTTTTGGAGACGAGCCGAGAACAGAGAAGATTCTAGAAGATGAAGAGAGCATGCGCGGGAGTTATTTGCATAGACCCACCTTCTTTTAGAATGGTTATGAATATGTATGAGTAAAGGAAATACAAGTAGGAAGCGGGAACTGTGTGTGTGCGTGTTGGTGGAGCTCCGACTCCCCGCGCACCCAGCACTGTTTGCTTACCTTTATTCGCTTAATAAATTGATATTTAAAATTTATCCGTGATCTTTTATCACAGTGCCTTCTGTTAATAGCCGAGGCGTGGGTTGATACACATGGGGAGCTGGATAGATCGTCTCTCAATTGTTTGAACTCCTGGGACAGTTTTTCCACAGCTGAAATAATGGAAGGGGTGAGACTGTCTTTGAGCTCTCAGAGTTGATGAGTCACTTCATGCAGTGTTGGTGATGCTACGTCATTCCAGATCATTGATACCAATGAGTGGGCATATGATAATGGTGCCCTCTGTGTAAGTTTCTGCCACATGGGTCATGTACATTCGACTTCATCAGGATCTATGGATGTATTCCCAGCATCCAGCTTAAGGTAGATCATCTCTAGAATGGCTGATTCCCTCAGAGACTGGATGCCTTTCTCTAGAGTAGTCCACTTGGCCGAACAACTCATAACATCGCCCTTGTAGGGAAACCTTTACTTCACAGCTGTCAAGAGCCACCTCTAAAGGCTGAGGGCTCGTTTCTCTTTTTCAATTGCTTTGTCTATTCCCCCTTCCCTAGCAAGTGATCCCAGCTGCTTGGCTTCCCTACCTTCTAGTTCGTGACTATCGTCCTCATTGTCTCAGTATCAGAGCAACCAGGTGATGATGTGCTCCCCTGACAGACAGCTGAAATTTCTTTGCATATTCCATAGCTCGGTCGAGGTCTGGGGTCGAGAAGTCACATCTTCTTCTTCTTCCTCTTCCTCTTCCTCTGATTCACGTATTAATATCTCTTGTTCAGATGCTGTCCCCTGTAGTACAGTGCATTGCGTCTTCATCTTTCTCCACTGCACGGGTTGCTCTTTGTGCCTCTCATTTGCTTTTCCCCTTGCTTACAGAAGCAACCGATATTGGCACGGATTTGTCATTTGGTTTAGCTACAGTGTCTATCACTGTGGTTGGAGTGGCTGCAGTATCTGTTGCCAGGGTTGATGCAGCTGCTGTGCTTGGGGGTTGAGTAGCAGCTGCAGCTATGTTGTCTATTGCTGTCAGGGTTTGAGTAGCTGCTATATTTGTTGCTGGGGTAGGTGTAGCTGCTGTGCTTGGAGTTGGAGTAGCTGCATTGTCTGTTGCTTTGCCATCAGATCCAGAGACATCTTTTTCCCTTTGAAGGTGCTGGATAGTGTTGAGTAGGTGTAGGCTAAAGCTCAGCACATTGCCATGATTTGTTCCTCTCCGGTATTACCAGGATGACAACTCACCTTGTTTAAGTGTTTTACTATTTTTTCCAGATTTTGCACTTGTTCAGTGGTGCACCCTGCCACTCATGACTGTCCAGCCTTGGAAAAAATCTCTTGCTGGTCCTCCTATATCATCAATTAACCCTAGACCAGACCCGAACCTGAGCCTGCTTAACATTCAAGATCAGACAAAATAGGGCGTTCTCAGGGTGGTATTGGCTGTGGGCAAAACACATGCTGTATGTTTGCCAACATGCTGATCCCCAGCACAAGTAGCAGTCAGGCCTCAAAGGTATTCAAAGGCCATCCAAAACCTTTAGAACTCTCAAATGCTGCTGTAAATAGCTTGGTGGGGGAGCAGGGGGTGTAAGGGAATGTCTCCTTCATAGATTGACCCCCCGAGGAAAAAAAAAAAGATGTGTAATTGCTAAAACATCCCATTATATACCTCCCAAATATAGAGGTGATGACCACGCTGGGAACGCAAGCCAGACCAGGTTCATGATCAATGAGTCTATTGTATTACAAATCATTACCATCAAGTACAGCGAAACAAGAAAATTAGCCGAGGCCCCCCAGCTGATAAACAGTAAAACAGCAAACACTGGCTGTAAGTAAGGTACAACATGGGGAAACTCTGACATCAAGCGCAACAACACTGAGAGCAAATAATTTCACAGGGATGTTGACTGTGAAGCTAGGGACCAGGTTAGGAAAGCTAAGGCCCAACTAGAATTAAACTTGGCTAGGGATGTGAAAGATAACAGGAAGGGATTCTATAGGTACATTGCAAATAAAAGACAGACTAGGGACAATGTGGGCCCTCTCTGGAAGCTATCAGGAGGCCTGGCTACCCTGGATTTGGAGAAGGCTGAGGTTTTTAACGACTTCTTTGCCTCAGTCTTCACTGGCAAATGCTCTGACCACACCACACAAGTCTTGGAAGTCAGACGCAGGGACAGTGAGAATGAAGACCTTGGGCCCACTGTAGGAGAGGATCTGGCTCGAGACCATCTTAAGAACCTGAACATGCACAAGTTCCTGGGACCTGATGAAATCCATCCGTGGGTCCTGAAGGAGATGGCAAATGAAGTTGCTAAGCCACTGTCCATCATACTTGAAAAATCATGTCAGTCAGGTGAAGTTCTCGATGACTGGAAAAAGGGAAATATACCCCCATTTTCAAGAAGGGGAAAATGGATGAGCCGGGGAACAACAGACCAGTCAGTCTCACCTCTGTGCCTGGCAAAAACTTGGAGCAAGTTCTCCTGGAAGGCATGCTAAGGCACATGAAAAACAACAAGGTGGTTGGTGACAGCCAGAATGGCTTCACTAAGGGGAAATCCTGCCTGACCAATTTGGTGGCCTTCTAGGATGGGGCTATGGAACTGATGGACAGGGGTAGAGCAGTTGATGTCATCTACCTGGACTTGTGCAAAGCGTTTGACACTGTCCCACACGACATCCTTGTCTCTAAATTGGAGAGACATCAATTTGATAGGTGGACCACTCAGTGGATAAAGAACTGGCTGGATGGCCGCACGCAAAGAGTTGTGCTCAATGGCTCAGTGTCCAGCTGGAGACCAGTAACGAGTGGTGTCCCTCAGGGATCGGTGTGGGGACCGGTCTTGTTCAACATCTTTGTCGGTGACATGGAAAGTGGGATTGAGCGCGCCCTCAGCAAGTTTGCCAAT
The DNA here is from genome assembly GCA_902168055.1 of Aratinga solstitialis. Lineage (NCBI taxonomy): Eukaryota > Metazoa > Chordata > Aves > Psittaciformes > Psittacidae > Aratinga > Aratinga solstitialis. Next base: position 37,909 of record CABHOG010000169.1, read on the forward strand.
GACACCAAGCTGTGTGGTTCAGTTGACACGTTGGAGGGAAGGAATGCCATCCAGAGGGACCTTGACATGCTTGTGAGGTGGGCTGATGCCAGCCTGATGAAGTTTAACCATGACAATTGCAAGGTCCTACACCTGGGTTGGAGCAATCCCAGGCACAGCTACAGGCTGGGCAGAGAAGACATTCAGAGCAGCCCTGCGGAGAAGGACTTGGGGGTGTTGGTCGATGAAAAAATGAACATGAGCCGGCAGTGTGCGCTCACAGCCCAGAAAGCCAACCGTATCCTGGGCTGCATGAAAAGGAGCGTGACCAGCAGGTCAAAGGAGGTGATCCTGCCCTCTACTCTGTTCTCATGAGACCTCACTTGGAGTATTGTGTACAGTTCTGGTGTCCTCAACATTAAAAGGACATGGAACTGTTGGAGCAGGTCCAGAGGAGGGCCACAAGGATGATCAGGGGGCTGGAGCACCTCCCGTATGAAGACAGGCTGAGAAAGTTGGGGCTGTTCAGCCTGGAGAAGAGAAGGTTCTGTGGAGACCTCATAGCAGCCTTCCAGTATCTGAAGGGGGGCTATAAGGATGCTGGGGAGGGACTCTTCATGAGGAACTGTAGTGATAGGACAAGGGTTAACGGGTTCAAACTTAAACAGGGGAAGTTTAGATTAGATATATGGAAGAAGTTCTTTACTGTAAGGGTGGTGAAGCACTGGAATGGGTTGCCCAGGGAAGTTGTGAATGCTCCATCGCTGGTGGTGTTCAAGGCCAGGTTGGACAGAGCCTTTGGTGACATGGTGTCGTGGTTTAAGCAGTAAATCATGCAGCCCACTCACTCATTCCCCCCTCTTTCTTCCCCCAAGCTCCCAGGGGAATGGGGAGTAGAATCAAAAGAATGCAATTCCCACAGGTTGAGATAAGAACAGTTTAGTAACTAAGGTATAACACAAATCACTACTGCTACCACCAGTAATAATAATGACAAGGCAAATACAAGGGAAAAAAATACAATAGCTCACCACCTATACCCAGCCCGACCAAGCAGTGCACCCCCACCCTTCCAGGTCTCTGCCCTCCGTTTTTACATCCTGGGCATGACGTGCTGTGGTATGGAATACCTCTTTGGCTGTTTTCCCCCTAAAATCAAATCCCCTTGAGGTACACATCAGACTTCCCCATCTTCCCGCATTACCCACCAAGTATATCCTGGTCCCTGAGCAAAAGCAATCCCACGAGTGGGTTTGCCTTTACCTGAAGCAGGAATAACCTAGACTGCCTTCCACAGCAAATTCTTTATATGCACCACAGGAACTTTGTCCCCCTCCACAGTATGTAGAAGTTCTGACTGGGTTGGACCAGCCCTGTTGGCAGATCCTCTGGTGTTGACCAACCAGGTGGCTTTTGGTAAATGTGTATCCCAATGTTTGAAAGTCCCACCACCCATTGCTCTCAGGGGAGTTTTTAACAGCCCATTGTACCGTTTGATTTTCCCAGAAGCTGGTGCATGGTAGGGGATGTGATATACCCATTCAATGCCATGCTCTTTGGCCCAAATGTCTATAAGGCTGTTCCGGAAATGAGTCCCATTGTCTGACTCAATTATCTCTGAGGTGCCATGTAGCCACAAAATCTGTTTTTCAAGGCCCAGGATAGTGTTCCGGGCAGTGGCGTGGGGCACAGCGTATGTTTCCAGCCATCCGGTGGTTGCTTCCACCATGGTAAGCACATGGCACTTGCCTTGGCGGGTTGGTAGGAGTGTGATATAATCAATCTGCCAGGCCTCCCCGTATTTGTACTTCAGCCTTCGTCCTCCATACCAAAGAGGCTTTAACCGTTTAGCTTGCTTAATTGCAGCACATGTTTCACACTCGTGAATAACCTGGGCAATTGTGTCCTTTGTTAAGTCCACCCCTCGATCATGAGCCCATCTGTATGTTGCATCTCTGCCCTGATGGCCTGAAGTGTCATGGGCCCACTGGGCCAAAAATAATTCACCCTTATGTTCCCAATTGAGGTCCACCTGAGCCACTTCAATTTTAGCAGCTTTATCCACTCCTCTTTGGTCAGTTTGGGTCAGGTGTCCTATTCCTGCTTCCTCCCGTCTTCCCCTCCTCCCTGGCAGAGCATGAGACTCAGAAAGTCCTTGGTCAAACCAAGCATTCTAAGCTGTAACTGAAAACATCGGTGTTATCAGCGCTGTTCCCAGGCCGAAAGTCAAAAACACAGCACTGCACCAGCTACTAAGAAGGAGAAAAAAGACAGCTACTGCTGAACCCAGGACACTACCACCAATAATAATAATGATAAGGGAAAAACAAGGGGAGAGAATACAATTGCTCACCACCCGCCAACTAATACCCAACCCAACTCAGGCAGCGATCTGGGCCTTCTGGGTAACTCCCCCTAGTTTCTATACTGGGCATGATGTGCTGTGGGATGGAATACCCCTTTGGCTACTTTGGGTCAGATGTCCTGTCTCTGCTCCCTCCTTGCTTCCCATGCCCCTCCTCACTGGCAGAGCATGAGACTGAAAAGTCCTTTATTGGAGTAATCATTACTTAGCAAGAACTAAATCCATCAGTGTTATCAGCACTGTTCCCATACTAAATTCGAAAACATAGCAATGTACCAGTTACTAAGAAGGAGAAAAATGACTGCTACTGCTGAAACCAGGACCACATCTTTTCTCCTGAAGCATCTATGACTATTACAAAGACACAAGGTAATGAAGCCAGGTAAGACGAAGATGCTGCTCTGGTCTGGTGGGTCCCGGAGAGCTCGCAGGCCAGGCTTTGGACATCGATCCCAGGTACCTGGCCCGCGCTGGTCTGTGTCCTGGCCAGGCCCTCGCACCTCTGCCACCCGGCCCGGCAGTCTCCAGGGAAACGCTTACTTGCGCCCCTCTCGCAGCTAATCGGAGAGCGGAGGCGGCCGTGGAGGGTCCGCCCATACACGGGGAAGGGGACCCCCGCCGCAATGGCGTCCATGTGGCGTCTGAAGGTGTCCCGGCGGCAAGGGGCTGCCCTAGGAGAAAATAAAAGGAGAACAGAGACACTGCGCTTCCTCATGTTGCATGCAGCTCTCCCGCCGCTGTTAAAGTGCGTTTTCCCATCACAAAACAGGGCCCTGAGGGCTGGAGGACAGCACTCTAAGCCGGGGTCACCATGCAGAAGGCTGCGCTCCACCAGCTCTACCACCTTTACACAAGCCCCCCCCCCCCCCCCCCCCCCCCCCCCCCCCCCCCCCC
>CABHOG010000169.1:58174-68514 GCA_902168055.1 Aratinga solstitialis
GATGTCTCTCCAACTTAGAGACAAGGATGTCATGTGAGACAGTGTCAAACGCTTTGCACAAGTCCAGGTAGATGACATCAACTGCTCTACCCCTGTCCATCAGTTCCGTAGCTCCATCACAGAAGGCCACCAGACTGGTCTGACATCCAGCTGTTCCAGAGACAGACCTGTACTATTTAGCAATTCAGCACATACGCTGAAGCATGGGTTACAGGAAATACAGTACAAAGAACAATTTTCATTGCAGCTCACACTTGCAGAGTACAAACCACTTCCTTTCACAAACATTATCCTTGCTGTCATGTTGTAAGCCCAGCCAGTAACTCAGAACCACGCAGCGGCTCACTCACTGCCCCCCTCTTCTTCCCACCCCTCTCCCAGAAGGATGGGGAGGAGGATTGAAAGAATGTAAATCACACAGGTTGAGATAAGAACAGTCCAGTAACTAAGGTATAACACAAAACCACTATTACTACCACCAATAATATTGATAATGGAAATAACAAAGGGAGTATAAAACTAAAAGGAGGATGGAAAACCAAAATGCAATAAACCCAAGTGATGCACAATGCAATTGCTCACTACCTACTGACCGATACCCAGCCCAACCCAAGCAGCTATCTGCCCCTTTGGGGTAGCTCCCCCCAATTTTTATACTGGGCCTGACATGCTGTGGGATAGAATACCCCTTTGGCTAGTTTGGGTCAGGTGTCCTGTCTCTGCTTCATCCTGGCTTCTTGTGCCCCTCCTCCCTGGCAGAGCACAAGACTGAAATGACCTTGATCAGGGTAAGCATTACTTAGCAACAACTAAAAACATCCATGTGTTATTAGCACTGTTCTCAGACTAAACTCGAAAACACAGCACTGCACCAGCTACTAAAAAGGAGAAAAATAACTATTACAGCTGAACCCAGGACAGGATCCACCCCTTATTCCTTACCATTCACATCATGCTCAGATCCCACATTTTTCAATATACCATTGCTTTTTGTCTCATACATATACACACACAAACACAAAGAGAGAAATATTATTCCTTAGTCCATGGACCAATCCCTATAAAGTTGCTCAATTCATTCAGTCCATGATGTCAGGCTCCATCTCTTGTAACAGTCTTTCAGGGCAGGAGAGATGGTGTGTAGCGTTGTATTGTTGCCTGCTGATGACACCACTGAACATGTCTAGGTGCTGCTGAGCTCAGCTGGATTCATCCAAGTCCATTCTTTGCTGAAGTAATGATTGGAGGGAAGTCAGGGTCAGTCGACAGTGATCTGAGGACAGTTCAGCTGCTGCTGGCATTTCCCATGACGATTCTCTGATGATGATCATGACAACACATATCTTCATAGCACAGAATGGTGGGCTACAGAAGTGTTATATAGCAGGCAACAGCATATAACTGAGTTCATTGGCTGTTTCCCCCCCTCAATTAAATCCCATTGAGGTACACACCAGACTTATCCATATTCCCACATTACCCAACAAGTATATCCAGGTCCCACGAGTGGGTTTGCATTTACCTGAATCAGGAATAACCCAGACTGTCTCTCCCAGCAGATTCTTTATGCCCACCACAGGAACTTTATCGCCTTCTACAGTACATAACAGTACTGATTTGGCTGGGCATGGGGCAGAGCATATTTATCCAGCCATCCGGTGGTTGCTTCCACCATGGTAAGCACATGGTGCCTGCCTTGGAGGGTCAGTAGGAGTGTGATATAATCAGTCTGCCAGGCCTCCCCGTATTTGTAATTCAGCCATCGTCCTCCATACCAAAGAGGCTTTAACCACTTGGCATGCTTAACTGCAGCACATGTTTCACAGTCATGAATAACCTGCACAATAGCATCCATTGTTAAGTCCACCCCTCGATCATGAGCCCATCTATATGTTGCATCTCTGCCTTGAAGGCCTGAGGTGTCATGGGCCCACCAGGCTAAAAATAATTCACCCTTATATCGCCAACCTAAATCCATCTGAGCCACTTCTACGTTAGCAGCTTTATCCACCTGTTGGTTGTTCTGGTGTTCCTCAGTGACCCCGACTGTTGGGTCCATGTGGTGTACCCTTCACCACCAGGTTCTGCACCCAGGCAGTGATATCTTGCCACAGTGCAGCAGTCCAGATGGGTTTCCCTCTGCATTGCCAGTTGCTCTGCTTCCATTGCTGCAACCACCCCCCCAGGGCATTTGCCAACATCCATGAGTCAGTAAAGAGATAAAGTACTGACCACTTTTCTCGTTCAGCAATGTCCAAGGCCAGCTGGATGGCTTTCACCTCAGCAAACTGACTCGATTCACCCTCTCCCTCAGCAGTTTCTGCAGCTTGTCCTAGGGGACTCCACACAGCCGCCTTCCATCTCCGATGCTTTCCCACAAGACGACAGGACCCATCAGTAAACAAAGCATACTGCTTTTCACTTTGACAGTTGACTGATTATATGGCAGGGCCTCTTCAGCACGCATCACCTCCTCCTCAGGTGACATTGCAAAAACTCTGGGCTCTGGCCAGTCCATGATGACTTCCAGAATTCCTGGATGACTGGGATTTCCTATTTGAGATTGTTGTGCAATCAGTGTAACTGACTTACTCCATGTAGCATCGGTTGCATGATGCATAAAGGAGACCCTACCGTTGAACGTCCAGTGCAGGCAACTGGGGTGCCAGGAGGAGCTGTGTTTCAATGCCAATCACTTGCGAAGCAGCTCAAATCCCATCATAGGCTGCCAATATATCTTTTTCAGTTGGAGTATAGCTGGCATCGGATCCTCTGTATCCCTGACTCCAAAAGCCGAGGGGTCAAACTCGAGTCTCCCCTGGAGATTTCTGCCAGAGGCTCCAGGTAGGATCATTCTCTCTGGATGTGGTGTAAAGCACATTTGTCACATCTTTCCTGTTTCGGACTGGTCCGTCCCAGGGCTACTGCATGAACTCTCTCATTTAATTTGTTCAAAGGCTTGTTCTTGCTCAGGGACCCATTTAAAATCATTCTTCTTCCGGGCCACGTGATAGAGAGAGCTTACAATCAAACTATAATTCAGGATGTCCAATCTCCAGAACCCCACAACACCCAAGAAAGCTTGTGTTTCTTTCTTATTAGTTGGTGGAGACATTGCTGTTATCTTGTTGATCACAACACGGCTGTGATCTTGTTGATTTGGTGCCTTTTTATTCCCAAAAATTGAATCGCCTGTGCAGGTCCCTTGGCCGTACACCATTTTATGACAAAACCAGCTTTCAGCAGAAATTTGGATTATTTTCCTCCCTTTCTCAAAAAACTACTTCTGCTGTATCACCCCACACGATAATGTCATCAATGTATTGCAGGTGTTCTGGAGCTTGCCCCTGTTCCGGTGCAGTCCATGGCAGATGGTAGGGCTGTGTTTCCACCCACCCCATGGGCAGTCGGTTCCAAGTGTACTGGACTCCCCTCCAAGTAAAAGTAAACTGTGGCCTGCACTCTGCTGCCAGAGGGATTGAGAAAAATGCACTGGCAATATTAATTGTGGCATCCCACTTGGCTGCCTTTGACTCCAGTTCATATTGAAGTTCTAGCATGTCCGGTACAGCAGCACTCAATGGTGGTGTGACTTCACCCAGGCCACAATAGTCTACTGTTAGTCTCCACTCTCCGTTAAGACTTCTGCACTGGACATATGGGGCTATTAAAGGGTGAGTGGGTCCTAGTGATCACTCCTTGGCTTTCCAGTCTATGGATCAGCTTATGGATGGGAATCAGGGAGTCTCGGTTGGTGTGATATTGCCGCCGGTGCTCTGTTGTGGTCGAGATTGGCACTTGTTCTTCGACCGTCAGCACCCCCACAACAGAAGGATCCTCTGAGAGACCAGGCAAGGTGGACAGCTGCTTAATTTCTTCTGTCTCCAAAGCAGCAATACCAAAAGCCCATCGGTACCCTTTTGGGTCTTTGAAGTACCCTCTCCTGAGATAGTCTACGCCAAGGATGCATGGAGCCTCTGGACCAGTCACAATGGGGTGTTTTTGCCACTCCTTCCCAGTTAGGCTGATTTTAGCCTCCAGTACAGTCAACTCTTGGGATCCTCCTGTCACTCCAGAAAACAAATGGGTTCCACCCCTTGACAGCTTGATGGCATCAGGGTACACTGTGCACCGGTATATACTATAGCCTTGTACTCCTGTGGGACTGATGAGCCAGTCCATCTGACCCACACAGTCCAGTAAACCCAATTGTCCCTCTCCTCCACCTAGCTGAAGGCAGGGCTCCTCTAATAGTGATGATAAGATTCTCCACTTACATCTTGTAGAAAGGGATTAGTATTCCTTCTCACAGGACTTGGAGTAAAATCAGCTCTTCCACTCCATCTGGGAAGCTTGTCACCAAAGACTGGAGCAGCAACTGTCTTGTGAGGATCATCCTTGACTGCTGTTTTCCTCTTCAATTCACACACCCATTCATTCAGAACTGAGGTAGGTTTTCCTTCCCACTGTCTCATGTCTTCTCCGTGATCCCACAGGTAAAACCATAGGGTGGCCCATGGCATGTACCTCCTGTATCTTCCCTCTTGGGCAATAGGGTACCTTCTGTTAGTAGCTGAGATGCAGGTTGGCACATATTGGGAGTTGGATAGATTATCTCTCAATTGTTCGAACTCCTAGGTCAGGAGCTTTTCCACAGCTGAAATGATGGAAGGGGTGAGATTTTCTTCAAACTCTTGGAATTGCAGACTCACTTCATCTACTGTTGATGGTGCTGCCTCACTTCAGGTCATTAATGCCAGTGAGTGGGCATATGATGATGGCACGCTCCGTGTAAGTTTCCACCACATGTGTCGTGTACATTTGACTTCATCTGGATGTATGGCTGCATTCCCAGTATCCGACTTATGATAGATCATCTCTAGAACGGCTAATTCCCTCGGGTACTAGAGGCCTCTCTCTAGCATGGTTTACTTGGCCAAGCAACACATAACATCATCCTTGTAGGGAAACCTTTCCTTCACAGCTGCCAAGAGCCTCCTCCAAAGGCTGAGGGACTTTTTCTGTCTTGCAATCACTTTGTCAATTCCCCCTTCCCTAGCAAGTGATCCCAGCTTCTTATCTTCCCTACCTTCTAGTTCGTGACCCCACTGCCCCAGCATCAGAGCAACCAGGTGACAATGTGCTATTTTCCCTTATTCCACAGCTCGGTTGAGGTCTGGGATCAAGAAGTTACCTCTTCCTCCAATTCCTGTAGTAATTCCTGTTGTTCAGATGTTGTCCCCTCTAGTTCGTGCACTGGGTCTTCATCTTCCTTCAGTGCACAAGTTGCTTTTTGTGGCTCTCTTTTGCTTTTCACCTTTCTTATAAGGGCAACTGATATTGGCATGGATTGGCCCTTTGGTTCAGCTGCAGTGTCTGTCACTGTGGTTGGAGTAGCTGCAGTGTCTGTTGTCGGAGTTGGAGTAGCTGCTGTGCTTGTTGCTTGGGATGGAGCAGCTGCATTGTGTGTTGCTTTGCCACCAGATCCAGAGACGACATCTTCCCCATGAAGGTACTGGATAGTGTTGAGCAGGGCTTTGTAGGAGTAGGCCAAGTCCCAGCACATTGCAGTGGTTTGTCCCTCTCTGGTATTGCCAGGACAACAGCACCCATTTCCTAATTTTTCTGCTAATTTTTCTGGATTTTGCATTTGTTCAGGAGTGACGTTCCAAAGCACTGGAGGGTCCAAATGGCTTAAGTGCTTGCCCATACAATCCCATACAACCTGCCACTCATGACTGTCCAGCATCAGGGAAGATCTCTTGGTGGTATTCTTTGATAGTCACTTAACTTTAGACAAGACCCGAGCCCGACCCTGCTTAACTTCCAAGATCAGACGAAATAGGGCGTTCTCAAGGTGGTATGGCCGTGGGTAAAACACATGCAGCATACGCAGCAACATGCTGATTCCCAGCAAAAGCAGCAGACTGGCTTCAAGGGTATTCAAAGGATATTCAAAACCTTTAGATTTTTCAAATGCTACTGTAAATAGCCTGGTGGGGTAGCGGAGGGTGTGAGGGGATGTTTCCTTCATAGGTTGACCTTCCGAGGTGGAAGAAAATGATGTGTAATTGTTAACAATTCCCATTAAATGCCTCCCAAAATATAGACATGACAGCCACATGGAGAACACATGCCAGACCAGCTTCATGATCAATGAGTCTATTGTATTACAAGTCATTACTATCAAGTACAACAAAACAAGAACCATAGCCCAGGACCCAAACCCGATAAACACTAAAACAGCAAATGCTGGCTGCAAGTAAGGTATGAAATGCTGAAACTCTAAGATCAAGCTCAACAACTCTGAGAGCAAATACATCAACATTGTGATGAGTAACTATTAATCCGAAACAATGAATGCTTATCACAAATACAATTACACACACTCTGGTCAGACCTGTTGTTATCTCAACCCTTCGTGCCCCACGTTGGGCACCAGGAAGAACTGCTGTGGTTTAAGTCCAGCCAGTAACACAGAACCATGCAGCCGCTCGCTCACTCTCCCCCATTCTTCCCTCTCCTGCTCCCGGAGGGATGGGTAGGAGAATCCAAAGAATATAAATCCCACAGGTTGAGATAAGAACAGTCCAGTAACTAAGGTACAATACAAACCCACTACTACTACCACCAATAATAACAATGATAAAGGAAATAACAAGGGGAGAGAATATAAAACTAAAAGGGGAATAAGAAAAGAAAACAATGAACACAAGTGATGCAAAATACAATTGCTCACCACCCGCCGACCGATACCCAGCCTGACCCGAGCAGCAATACGGGCCTTCCGGATGACTCTCCCCACTTTATATACTGAATCCATTGCTTTCTTATACCTACACAGATTGTCTAAACTCCACTGGGCACAGAACCCAACCTGACGTTTTAAATAGTCTGGATTATCTGTCCATTTCTCAAGCAGGATCAGTTGGTCGCTAATGCATGATTGAGAAACTGTCAGTTTATTTTCACCTGCAATGACAGCAAAAAAGAATAAATGTTATAAACTAGTGACAAGTTCAGTTAAAAATAGTAATATTCTACAAATGCAGTAGAACCCCCCCTTAAACCTATTACAAACAGCATAAATTTCTTTCCCCAAGCAGACGTGCATTAACTTCGCACTCCAATATACCAGTCCTCAGCACAGAGCTTCATCAAGAGACTATTATATCACAGCTGTTCTCCATCTCTCTAACATAGATTTATTTCCTTTCAAATAACAAAGGTCTCATGTCATAAGTCTTTATGCAGCAATTTTGAAGATGAGGACTGAGTTTCCACAAATCCCATAATGGTTTGTGGGTGGGGTGTCATTAAAGCAATAAGTATTTTTTCCTGCTTGCAAATACCCAATCATAGCTGTTCTCTACCTGTAATAGATTTATTTCAGTAACAAAGGCCTCATGGCATGAGTCTTTCTACAGCAATTTCCAACTGGGAAGGACTGCACTGAGTTTCAGCAAATATCTCAAGAGTTTGCAGGGGTAGAGGGATGTCAATAAAGCAATAAATATTTCTTGCCTAAGTGGACAAACATTTCTCTTCCATATTTGTGTTTACACCAACCCAGCCTCTCATGCTCCCAAGTTACAGTAGAAGCATAGTATGGCTGTTAAGAGCAGTATCAGGCTAATACTTACTTGTTTGTGCAAACTTCTCCAGTGCTATTAGTGCAAAAAGCATCACTGTCGGATGGGACTGGAAGTTCTAAACATGGGCAGGAAGAAAAGTTATTTAATAAATACCCAGCACAGATGGGTAGGAGAAGCTGTTAGTCTGCCACAGAATGCTTAAGGTTGAAGGGGAACTCCACAGCTCCTCTAGTTCAGCCTCCTGTGGAGAGCTGGTTTGAGATCAGGCTGCTCAGTGCCTTGTCCTAGTGACTTCTAACTATCTCCAAGGATGGAGATCCTAGAGACTCTCAGGAATATCAACTTTCTGTAACAGATATTACCAGTATTTACCAAATATGACCCTAACTTTTCACAATAACAACAACAAAATGCATTGTAATTGCTATGTATGGATACATACAAAAAGATGGAAGACACTTACCAGGCTCTGAAGTAAATATTCCAATATGCCTGGGCTGAGTAAGCCTATGCTCGCAGGACCTACGAGGACATTAAAAGTTAAACACATCCATGGGAACTACCATATACTCATCATTGCACAGATCTTTTAAATACAAGACAAAAACTAAAGAACAAGAACTTCTCAGCAAAGCAGAACTATAATGTAGAATCCTTGAATTATTTGCGGTGGAATGGACCTTACAGCTCATCCAGTTCCAATCCCCTGCCATGGGCAGGGACACCTTCCACTACAGCAGGTTGCTCCAAGCCCTGTCCAGCCTGGCCTTGAACACTGCCAGGGATGGGGCAGCCACAGCTTCTCTGGGCACCCTGTGCCAGCACCCTCACAGGGAAGAACTTCTGCCTAAGATCTCACCTCAGTCTCCCCTCTGGCAGGTTAAAGCCACTCCCCCTTATCCTGTCCCTACAGGCCCTTGTCCAAAGCCCCTTTCCAGGTTTCTTGTAGCCCCTGAAGTAGTACCTAAACAGGAAGTTGCTCTAAGGTCTCCCCGGAGCCTTCTCTTCTCCAGGCTGAACAAGCCCAGCTCTCACAGCCTTTCTCCAGAGCAGAGCTGCTCCAGCCCTCAGAGCATCCTTGTGTCCTCCTCTGGACTCGCTTGAGCAGGTCCAAGTCCCAATGTATGTAGAACAATTATCGTTGTTCTCAGTCAAATATTTGGTACACATTTAATAATTACACAGTTACTGGCAAATTACAAACATATTCAGTTTACCTGCTGTAAATGGGTAGAGTTCTATCCACACTTCTGAGATTTTGAAGACTCCACCAGCCTCTGCTTATTATTTTCATGCTCATCACTTTTGAAAAGAGACTGGCTCCCTTTTACTTCCAGAATCAATGTATAAAGACCAGCTCCATTGATCAGTAGCCCAAAATAAGTAAAACTGAACATCTAATGTAGCCTACCTGATAGTTAATGATACAATTTGCAGCAGCATCATAGCAAGCAGCCAATTTAAAAATAAAATTAAAAAAAGCGCCCTGAAATACTGTGTGCTTAATCAAGAGAGAGGTACAAGGGAACCCAATTCTGGCATCTACAAACTCAAACAAATTGCAGTGAGTTCCAACACAGCATTAACAGATTTGCTGCCTAAGCTGATACAGCAAGATCTCTGTCCACTAAAATGAAAGTAGAGGCAGTATCTAATTTTGACTTAGTGATAGGACAAGGAGTAATGGGTTCAAACTTAAACAGGGGAAATTTAGGTTAGATATAAGGAAGAAGTTCTTTACTGTAAGGGTGGTGAAGCACTGGAATGGGTTGCCCAAGGAAGTTGTGAATGTTCCATCCCTGGCAGTACTCAAGACCAGGTTGGATGGAGTCTTGGATGACATGGTTTAATGTGAGGTGTCCCTACCCATGGCAGGGGTTTTGGAACTTGATGATCTTAAGGTCCTTTCCAACCCTAACTATTCTATGATTCTATAACAGGGTAGAAGTATTATAGTATGAAAAAGCTTCCTGCCCTTGGTTCTTTACTTTTTTTGACAGAAACACTGAATTTTTCTAATAACCATTAGGTGATACCAGACAACCATTTTTCTTCTTTTTCCTGTCCACTTTCAGAAAAGGATCAAAAAGCCAGATAAAAAACCAACCATCAGCAGGAAGGTAACTAAATCGTCAGTTTCCAGCAGGGTACTAGAAATAACAAGGAATAATAATTTCTGTATGAGAAGACACGTTAAAATAGAATCCCAGCAATTTTCTTTTAAGTAACATAGAAGAGGGAATCTTTTCTGTGACCTACAATAGAACAATACACGTTTAGCAGGAAAAAAAACCCATATTTTTTGTTTCTCTACAGCTTCCAAGTCTACTAATTTGATACTCCTGACTACTGGTACAAGAATTATGTGTTCTCAGTAATTCACACACAGCCAGAGTAGGTCCACAGAAGAGACTGGTGACCAGTACTGAGGCAATATACCATAAGCAAACACTGATCCACAATCACTAACCACACATCAGAAGGATTTGATCCTTTTCAAGTATGTGGGATTGTGAACGGCTCATTCAGACCCAAGCTAGGGAGTGCTCAGTGTTTTAATCACATAGTAGATTTTCACACAAGGTCTCCCCGTGATGTGAAACATTATTCAGTTCTAAGACAACGTTTCTGAACTTGTCTGCAGCATGGGTGCTACAGTAGATGGTGCCGCAGTGAGCCAAGTGCAAGCTTCCTGAAGAATCCCACAGCTTTACCTGCTAACTTCTCTGCTAAGCAGCCCAGCAC
>CABHOG010000169.1:84462-100924 GCA_902168055.1 Aratinga solstitialis
TCAGAAGTGACTTTTCAAGCCACAGGGTGTATTTCTGTAGACGATCAAAGTTTCACCTAAAATAAAGCTTTACAAAAGACATCATTTCACTACTTAAGCAATTCATGCATACCAGAATAAATAAGTAACTTTAAGCACATGTTATTCTTTTAAGAATCAAATTTAACCTGATTTAAGGTAGAAGTCACGGTGAATATCCTGTAACAGGTTATTATTATTCTACAACCATTAAATAATTTCTTTAACAGTACACATGTGGCACCATGAAATTAAAAGAAAGGCTTTCAAATATAAAAGGCTGCCATTTGGGACAAGATCATAACCACATTACTTGGGAAGCAAGACACTGGTCATATGAGCAAGTCTCTGGGTGTCCAGCTGTCACTGGAGAGCACTGCAAACAAGCTCTTAGACTCTTCTCTAGTTTGAAGTACATTATCTTCTTTTAGCACAGTGAAAGGTTCTGCATTAAGAAATTAACTGAAGGCTAATTAGGGAAAAAAAAAAATCCCTCAAAGGATATTAATTGCAAAAAAAAAAATAATTAAAAGATCTTGACAATTTGTTCAAGAAATTCCTAAACCACAGATCATTAGAAGGGTTCTGGCACAACAATGTGCCTGCCTTACTCTCCAAGCAGTTGGATCACAACAAGAGGTAGGACACAAGGCTCAGGAGCCCTCCCATCTGAGCCAACACAGCTGTTGGCTTCATAGTCAGCCAGTCAAAAGTACACGTGAGGGAGCCAGTACAGATTGCATGGACATTAAACAGAATTGTGCAAGATCACAACAGGTTCAAATGGTTGGGGGTGTGTGTGGGGATTATTTTTTAAAAAGAGCTAGTTACATTAAACACAAAACATATCTTCCCAAGGAAAAAAAATATGCATGGATCTATGAATCAAGATAATTTAAGGGCATTATAGTAACTTAATACTTAAATATAAAATGGTTACAGATTTCGAACCTGAATTAAGCTGTTCTATAACTTACAAAAACGTTAACACAGTGAATATCTTGTCATTAAAATAAGCATGGAAAAGTTGTATATTATGAATTAGCAGTGAGTAAGAACCTACCTAAGGAACAAAACCAGACATAAGACAAGATCAAAACTGATAAGTGAAACCTAGGTTTTTCTGGTTGACAAATTAAAAGCACAATTAAAAACAAGTGGTTCTGATCAACTCACCCTTAGGTATGTTTGGCTCAGGAACAGCTGGGATTGCTCACAAAGAGCTGTAACAGAAGTGGACTGTACTTCAGGGCATAGATGCAGTTGGATCTGGAACAGCAGCACTCTGTAAGCCTTTATGGTGGGCAGTGAGTCATTAGGGCCAACCCTGCTTTCACTTTTAGGAACTATGCTGAAGAGTCTCTGAAGACAGATGGAAAAGAACAAACAATTCACTTGGAAACTGCCTCTAATGTAGATGTTTTCCACCTCTTCCCTACACCTCCCATGACACCAAGCCATGCTGTTACTTTCAGCTACATTCAGCCTTACAAGGGAAATGCTCCTGAGGTTTCAAAAACCAGTTTGCCACCTACAAGCTTTAGGACTAGACACAGCTACAGAAAAACACAACCTATTTTTTACAGCCTTGGTACTTGAGAAACCATAGCACCAAGTGCAGAGCAATGACTAACACACTGCCTCAAATTACTGCTTACAGGAGGAAGAGGAGCACAACAGTATCTGTTCCAGGTCACCCTCAAGTAAGGAAAGCAGAACATAAAAGCAAGTACACTATAAAAGTTGATTATATGAATGGAAAAGTGACAGAATAAACTCCCCTTATTTAGTAGGGGCCAAATTTGACAGCACTGCCTTGGCTGTTGCTTACCATCATTTACAAGTTCTTTGTCAAGCCTCAGACAAACCGAGAAGCTCAGTAATTAGGAACATAAGGTAGAAGGCAGAGAGAGCTGGGCCTATTCAGCCTGGAGAAGAGAAGGCTCTAGGGAGACCTTAGAGCAACTTCCAGTGCCTAAAGTGTCTACAAGAAATCTGGAGAGAAGCTTTGGGACCAGGGCCTGTAGGGACAGGATAAGGGGAATGGCTTTAACCTGCCAGAGGGGAGACTGAGGTGAGATCTTAGGCAGAAGTTCTTCCCTGTGAGGGTGCTGAGGTGCTGGCACAGGGTGCCCAGAGAAGCTGTGGCTGCCCCATCCCTGGCAGTGTTCAAGGCCAGGCTGGATGGGGTTTGGAGCAACTTGGTCTAGTCAAAGGTGTCCCTGCCCATGGCAGGGGGTTGAAACTGGATGAGCTTTAAGGTTCCTTTCAACCCAAACCAGTCTGGGATTCTATGAAGAAGAGACTGCTACAGATCTGCCTTGCAAACCAGATTATCTGAACAGACTATCAATGTATGAGGAAAGGTTCTGATGTGCAGAGGAAAAGCTCTTTAAGAGAAGTCTTTTAAAACAGTGATGCGCTGGATTGCATGAGAGCTGGGGCATTTTTTAAGGGCAGCTTTATAACAAAATGAACTTCAGCATTTGGCTGCCAGTGGCCATCCTGACTCCCTCACCCACACAGCTGAAGAAAACATGATGAAGGCATCAAACTTTAGTTCAGGTCAGCTTCATGATGGAATGGGGGGGGGGGGGGGGGGAGAAATACAGCAGAGAGGAAGATGCAAGTGATGAGTGATCAATTCTGCTTCTGCCCAAACTTAGAGACCTCAGAGACACAGCCAACACACAAAAACAAAAGCATTTTGTACATCATGAAAGATGCACAAGATATTATTGTTTCAGTATGATGTAACAATCTCTGCATACAGAGATGGAAAGAAATTTAAAAACTAACTTCCAGCCTAATTTTGGAAAATCTCTGCTCTCAGTAAAACCTTGACACAAAAATGTTTTGTTTTGGCTTTTAATTCTAAAAATACTTCACAGCCCACTTGCAAATACTGCGGGAATAAAAGAGAAGGGGGTTTTTTAAATACTTTGTCTACAGGAAGAAAAAAATTTCAAGGAACAAACCAAGAACGTTACAACAGCAGCATTGAGAGAGGCCAAGAGAAGCCTCCTGCCTTACCTGGCAGCAGACAGTTAAAGCGAGGCTTAACAGCTAAGCACATACTAAGACAAACAGGCACTTTCCTAGGGTTCAGCAGTTACACAGAAGAGTATTTGCAACTGCTATGAAAATTCAGCAGTCTTCCATGATAAGGCCATGACCAACTTTTAACCAAAGAGTGCCAGATTCCTTAGGAATTACGATACTGGAGAATTTAGTATGGCTTGCGACTTTTAACTTTTGTGTTTGAAGATCCCCTCCAAACACTCTTTAACCCAAACATAATGCAAGCTAACAGCTAAGATTCAACTAAGCAACGGCACCGATTTCTTTAACAATTAGTGCAGGTCAAAATAGAACTGAAAGTCTTCAGATGAAGCTGCTGTGTGTGCAAATACCAACAAGACCTAAGCTACAGGAAAACAGATTCTCCATGTTAAAAAGCTGTGAGTCTTGTCATAGAATCATAGAAAAGTTAGAGACGTAAAGGAGCTTAAGATCATCAAGTTCCAACTGCCCTGCCATGGGCAGGGACACCTCACACTAAACTCACTTGGAGTACTTGTTGCGTTAAAGAGTGTGTGTGGGGGAAACAAACCCCTTGTTTTACTTTCAAATACGTTCTATCGGTCCGACCGCGTCCGCTTATATTGAACCTCTAATGGTCTGGGAGCCAATCCGACCGCATCCGCTTATATCGGACCTCTAATGGTCTGGGTTTTACCCGACCGCATCCGCTTATATCAAACCTCTAATGGTCCGGAGGCTAATCCGACCGTGTTCGCTTATATCGGACCTCTAATGGTCTGGATTTAGCGATAGTAACAATTAGATATCGAAACAGTACGACTTATTGACTAAATTTATTGGTGCAACAGTTACAGGTTCTTATGGATTGCCGGTGATAAATACTGTCTGCAAAAGCACGTGCATATAATGGTTACATGAATACAAGCTCTTGATAAAGTTAACACAGCTCAGCTCTAACAGATATAGATGACAATAAAAATAACTCTATAGAGATTCTAAGGTTTTCCTAGGAAAGCACTGGATACAGTGCGAGTCTTACCCACAGGCGTCCCTATGGGGGGGGAAGAGAGGTCCAGCCTGTCGACCGGTCCCAGGAGTCAGTTGATGTTATCTTCCGTGACTCGTCCACGATGGTATCTTCCCTGAAATCCCCCTTTCTCTTGGGTCATTTTATATTATTTTTACCTTCAAGGTGGAGCTTGAGTGACTCTAGTCATACATACCTTTATTACCATCGGTGAAAATTTCTCTTGCCTCGATTTAAAGGTATATGAGACTAAAAATTCAGAGAGCATGCTCAGAGAGAGGTGGTCTTATTTCGGAGGGGGGGGTCACACTGGAGAGGGGTGTGTATTTTAGCATTATAATGAAGCAAAGTTCACACTAGGACGGTATTTTGTCAAAAGATGACAGGCCGCTGGCTCACGGTAGCAAGTATGCAGCTTATCAGTTTCTTGCACCATCTAGTCCCCGTCTTTTAGCTGAAGTTAGGACAAAGCGTAACCACGAGATCTCCACCTCGCTCTACCCTCCGCCTGTTTCGGGAACCGCTGTGGAGTGCACATTCCTGGCATACCAGGTATGGCTGCATCTCATCCCGAGAGGCCCTGAAAGTCCGTTTCTCTCTTATGTGCAGACAATGCTGCATTTTGAATATAGATTAAATTCCCAATTATCCCAAATTTCCTAATAATTCCACAGTACTGTGTACAGTTCTGGTGTCCTCAACATAAAAAGGATATAGAACTGTTGGAACAAGTCCAAAGGAGGGCCATGAGGATGATCAGGGGACTGGAGCACCTCCCATATGAAGATAGGATGAGAAAGTTGGGGCTGTTCAGCCTGGAAAAGAGAAGGCTGTGAGGAGACCTCAGAGCAGCCTTCCAGTATCTGAAGGAGGCCTATAGGGATGCCAAAGAGGGACTCTTCATTAGGGACTGTAGTGATAGGACAAGGGGTAACGGGTTCAAACTTAAACAGGGGAAGTTTAGACTGGATATGAGGAAGAAATTCTTTACTGCAAGGGTGGTGAGGCACTGGAATGGGTTGCCCAGGGAAGTGGTGAGTGCTCAATCCCTGTCAGTGTTCAAGGCTGGATTGGATATAGCCTTGGGTGGCATGGTTTAGTGGGAGGTGTCCCTGCCCCTGGCAGGGGGGTTGGAACTGTATGATCTTAAGGTCCTTTCCAACCCTAACTATTCTATGATTCTAAGTCCAGGTGGATGACATCAGCTGCTCTGCCCCTGTCCATCAGTTCTGTAGCCCCATCACAGAAGGCCACCAAATTGGTCAGGCAGGATTTCCCCTTAATGAAGCCATGCTGGCCGTTACCAACCACCTTGTTGGTTTTCATGTGCCTTAGTATGCCTTCCAGGAGAATCTGCTCCAAGGTTTTGCCAGGCACAGAGGTGAGACTGACTGGTCTGTAGTTCCCTGGGTCATCCATTTTCCCCTTCTTGAAAATGGGGGTTATATCTCCCTTTTTCTAGTCATCGGGAACTTCACCTGACTGCCATGATTTTTCAAATATAATGGACAGTGGCTTAAGAACATCCATCAGCTCCTTCAGGACCCGCAGATGGATTTCATCAGGTCCCCAGAACTTGTGCACATTCAGGTTCCTAAGATGGTCTCGAACCAGATCCTCTCCTACAGTGGACACAAGGTCTTCATTCTCACAGTCCCTTGTGTCTGCCTTCCAAGATTTGGGGTGTGTGGTCAGAGCATTTGCCAGTGAAGACTGAGGCAAAGAAGTCATTAACAACCTCAACCTTCTCCAAATCCAGGGTAGCCAGGCTTCCTGATAGCTTCCGGAGGGGGCCCAGTTTGTCCCTAGTCTATCTTTTATTTGCAATGTACCTATAGAATCCCTTCCTCTTATCTTTCACATCCCTAGCCAAGTTTAATTCTAACTGGGCCTTAGCTTTCCTAACCTGGTCCCTAGCTTCCAAGACCACCTGTCCTTGACTCCACCTTTTATAAGCCTCTTGTTTCCCCTCTAAGTTTCTTCAGCAACTACTTATCCATCCATGATTGCTACAACCAAGGCTGCCCTGAAGCATCACATTTCCAACCATCCTCTCCCTGTTGGTGAGCATGAGGTCAAGCATGGCACCTCTCCTTGTCGGCTCCTCTATTACTTGCAGGAGGCAGTTGTCTTCCGCAGAATTGAGGAATCTCCTGGATTGCTTGTGCCAGGCCATACCATCACTCCAACAGATATCAGGATGGTTGAAATCCCCCATGAGGACAAGGGCCTGTGAGCGTGAGGCTGTTCCTATCTGTCTATAGAGCACTTCATCCACAGAGTCCTCTTGGTCAGGTAGTCTGTAACACATCCCCACAGTAATACCCCCCATAGCTGTTCTCCCTTTGACCCTGACCCACAAACTCTCTGTTAACTGATCACCTGTCCCCTGACAGAGTTCCATACTCTCCAGCCTATCACTGACATAAACAGCCATCCCACCATGTTTCTATGATACCAATTATATCATACCCCTGTAGACATGCACACATCTCTAATTCCTCTTGTTTATTCCCCATAGTATGGGCGTTTGTATAGAGGCATTGAAGCCGAGCTCCAAATGAAGCCGGCTCATTGGCTGGAGCAGCTGAAATATGTCTATATCACTCTGAGCATTTATTACAGGTGCTGGCAACTGACTGGGAGTGCTGGGATGGAATGATGCCCCCCTCCCCCAACACATCTAGTTTAAAGCTTTCTTGACCAGTCTGGCACGACTCCTACCAAAACGGCTCTTCCCCTTCATTGTCAGACCAGCTCCACCAGCCTCCAGTAGATCTGGCTTCCTAAATCGAGTCCCATGTTCTAAATACCCAAACCCCTGACAATGGCACCACTGTTCTAACCATTTATTAACCTGCCAAATCCACCTAGCCTTTTTAAGGTCCTCCCCTTTATCCTGGAGAATTGATGAAAAGACTGAGCTCCAGAGCCCCTGACCATCTCTCCCAGGGCCCTGTAGCCCTTCCTTCCTTCCCCCCCAGTTAGATTTTGTGTCACTCAGACATATTGCAATGCTAGAAAAGCCCCATCACATCGGTTTTGCACTGGCCTGAGGAATGTTTTGTTTTTTTTTTTGTTTTTTTTTTTTTTTTTTTAGCAAATTTAGAAAGCAATAAACTACTATGAGAGCTGTTCACAGCAGCAGCCAGGTTGATAAAAGTGGTAACACTTTACTTTGCAGTGTTTTTTTAATAAAAGCTGGACACCATGTTTTGAAGTGCAGAAAACGGTAAAGGTAGCAGCAGCCAGTACCTGCTTTCCAACAGGCAGGGCCATCCATTCACCCTGAATTCTAACCATCAGAAGCTACTTGTGCCATTGGGAGCATCCCCACCACAGTGAAGCAGCCACTCTCCTGGCAGGCTCAAGCACATACACGGATGCACAAAGGAGCTGCAAGCTACACAGGCTGACCAGCTTGCCACTGCGGGATACTCAAGTGGGCAAAATGAGCTCATCCTCCAGTGGAGGAAAGTGTTGTCCGAGTGGATTTGCACCTGCAGGGCAGTGAGGATGCCCAGCCGACCCAAAAGCGGCCTCCTCTGCATCAACCCACAGAGTATGCCCATGAAGTCAGCTCCGAGTGGCATTAGCCTCCTCTCTGCAGCACGCAGCCCAACAGCCAGTGATTCATCCCCTCAAATATTCACTTACAGTCAATCATAATACTGCCTCATGACAGAAATTGCCTTTCCTTTCCATGAAATGGGAGTGCAATGCCAAGGAAACAAAAAGAACCTCACACACATAAATAAGCAGAGAAGGTTTCAGCCACCAGAACCACTTTCCCAGCTTCTGCCACTGTTACAAGAGTAAGACCAACAATTTCTCCTCTCAAGAGCAGTGTAACACAGAAGCTCAGTCAGCAAACCACAGAGTGAAGCTGACAGCTTTTCAAATGCAAAACAGTTTTGGGCAGCAGCTTCTTATTATGAGATAAAATAATTACAAATATTTCCTCAGTATTTCTTTCCCAAAGACACAAGGCTCCTAAAAGGGCAGAAAAGAGGGAAATACTTGAACTTTTCATCCACTGGCATGACAAACTACCACAAGAAGGAAACACAGCTGATGAATTGCTGCAAGATAACTTACTTCAATACAGGAATGAGGGGGGAAGCAGCCTGTTTGCAAATACAAGCTTTTATAACATGGAGAGGATATCAGAGTGGAAACAACTGTGATAGGTGACGAAAACCAAGAATATCCAATAAAATAAATACAATTATCACAGAACCATAGAATCCCAGACTGGTTTGGGTTGGAAGGGACCTTAAAGCTCATCCAGTTCCAACCCCCTGCCATGGGCAGGGACACCTTCCACTACAGCAGGTTGCTCCAAGCCCTGTCCAACCCAGCCTTGAACTCTGAACTTTGAACCCAAAAAAAACCCAACCACAAACAATCCCACACAAGACCCCAGCTTGGTTTTTCCCCATTTGTCTCTTCAGGTTCTTTCTCAAGGACCTATTCTCTCTGCCCTGCTACAAGTCTACCAGAAAAGCATGCTGCAGGAGATCCTGATGTGGAGTAGGTTAGG
The DNA here is from genome assembly GCA_902168055.1 of Aratinga solstitialis. Taxonomy (NCBI): domain Eukaryota; kingdom Metazoa; phylum Chordata; class Aves; order Psittaciformes; family Psittacidae; genus Aratinga; species Aratinga solstitialis. The sequence continues at coordinate 93,096 of CABHOG010000169.1, forward strand.
GGGTTAGGAAGGGGGATGAAGACAAATGTGTATATGTTTCACCACAGTCTAAAAAGTGGCTTACACAAGAGCATGTACCCATTTAGCTTGTCATCACTGCACACCAAAAAAAGGCATAAAGCACAACACAATTTAAGCAGGTAATTACAACAAGGACTGATACATTGACCTGAGTTTGGGTGCAAACACACACATCATTCTTCACTCATCATTAGGTGAGTGTTTTTAAAAGCACTGAAGAATTCTAAGCTTTTGGCATGCCACCAGACAGCTTTGCTTCTAAATAAAAATGAGAATCAGTATACCTGCTGGGTTTTCCTTTTCCATTATCACTTCCTAGCACATCCCACTGTCTAGAAGAACATGTAAAATACACACAAATTGCCCAGTCTTCCAGCACGTGGTTCATTGGCTGTCCTCTAACCTGTGTTTCAAGCTATATTAATATCAGTTTGTGCACATGCACTGAAGGAAGCAATCCTAAAAGCTACACCAATGCTTCAGAATTTCCTCAGCTCTTGTCCTTCTCCTCATGTCTATCAAAACATCAAGATACTCAGAAACTTACAGCAAGAGCAAAGTGTTTCCTACAGCAAAAGCAGCCTTAGAAAGGGAGAAAAATAACTACAGATGCAAGTGTCTTACATCTTTCCCCTTGGGAGAAGACGCATCAGGTAAAGGATGGATTTCTTGTCGCTGACCATGGTGACCCACTGAACCCCCATTAATAAGTATACATTAACAATGAGGCATCCCAAACTTTGAACTATCAGGTATCATCAAAGACTCCTAGAATGGTTTGGATTGGAAGGGACCTTAAAGCTCATCCAGTTCCAACCCCCTGCCATGGGCAGGGACACCTTCCACTACAGCAGGTTGCTCCAAGCCCTGTCCAGCCTGGCCTTGAACACTGCCAGGGATGGGGCAGCCACAGCTTCTCTGGGCACCCTGTGCCAGCACCTCACCACCCCTCACAGGGAAGAACTTCTGCCTAAGATCTCACCTCAGTCTCCTCTCTGGCAGGTTAAAGCCACTCCCCCTTATCCTGTCCTTACAGGCCCTTGTCCAAAGCCCCTCTCCAGGTTTACAGCCCCTTTAGGCACTGGAAGCTGTTCCAAGGACTTCCCAGAGCCTTCTCTCCTCCAGAACAAATAAAACCTACCAAATACACAAAGTTCCCATGGCAGAGTTGTGCTCCTAAAGCACAAGTTTGGCCACAGTAGCAGTAGATCAAGCAGGGCTGAAGAGAGATGATAATGCATTGGTCAGTCACACAATGAGTCACACATGAACATATGACTTTTTTTTAGACCTCAAAACCATAATGAATAATAGAAAAGGCAATAGAGATTACGCTGGCACGGGCACTGCTGTGGCACGCCAGCTTCATAGCCACAACATACAAACTGGGAATTGTTAAGACAGAAGGAAAGGCAAAGCACAGCAACATGACACAATTCTAATGAGATACTCAAAAGACATGAATCCCAGCACAGCACCTCTGCCTGCACTACATTAAAGCAAAGAATAAATTCAAAGTCTACTGAGCAATCATAAGCTCAGGAGAGGGAAAACTAAAAAACACCACCACCACAAACCCAAGCAGTTTAAAATGTTGAACGTATGTTGACAATGGAGCAGAACAGGACAAACTTCATCACATTAGCTTGCCTTTAATTTACTACAAGGTGACAGTATTTTACCTTAATGCTCCTGTGTCAAGAGGGAAATCAAGCAGTGCATATGACGAGCTCTGCTCCACTCTGTGAAGATACCAACACATGTTGAAGTGACTTGGAGACCAAAAGAAATTTTAAAACACAATATGTTAGCAGCTAGGGGAAATACTGATATGAAAGGAAATCTGAACAGAGAAGCCTAAAGAAGAGAATGCCAGGTAGCATGTCACAACAAATTGCCACCTTCCTATCACTAATTACTGATAACCCTAACTTATTGCTTACAACACTAAATATCCCCTTTTTAACCCTTAATTTTAACAAACAAGCAAAAAGCTTGAGGGAAATGGACTTTGATATCACCTGATAGGCAGAATATGAGAGATGTCTTACTAGGGAACCAAAATGTTGTAAGTAATCTATTTCAGCCTATTCATCTTGTCTCTAAATTGGAGACATCCATTTGATAAATGGACCACCTGGTATCTAAAGAACTGTCTGGATGGCTGCACGCAGAGTTGCGTCAAAAGGAGCATGACCCAGCAGGCCAAAGGAGGTGATCCTGCCCCTCTACTCTGCTCTCTTGACACCTCACTTGGAGTATTGTGTACAGTTCTGGTGTCCTCAACATAAAAAGGACATGGAACTGTTGGAACAAGTCCAGAGGAGGGCCACGACGAGAATGATCAGGGGACTGGAGCACCTCCCATATGAAGACAGGCTGAGAAAGTTGGGGCTGTTCAGCCTGGAGAAGAGAAGGCTGCGTGGAGACCTCAGAGCAGCCTTCCAGTATCTGAAGGGGGGGCCTATAGGGATGCTGGGGAGGGACTCTTCATTAGGGACTGTGGTGATAGGACAAGGGGTAACGGGTTCAAACTTAAACAGGGGAAGTTTAGACTGGATATAAGGAGGAAATTCTTTACTGTGAGGGTGGTGAGGCACTGGAATGGGTTGCCCAGGGAAGTTGTGAATGCTCCATCGCTGGTGGTGTTCAAGGCCAGGTTGGACAGAACCTTGGGTGACATGGTTTAGTGGGAGGTATCCCTGCCCCTGGCAGGGGGGTTGGAACTGTATGATCTTAAGGTCCTTTCCAACCCTAACTATTCTATGATTCATTAGGCCCACAGCAAATGAAGCATGCTGAGAGACAGACCTCTAATGTGAAAATACTGAAAACAGCCAAGGGCACTGAAGTTGTGCAGAAAACCATCACATCCCTTCTAAGACATAAAAAGAGCATTAAGAAAAGCACAGAACAAAGTAACAGTGAGATGAAGGGAGCCACTGAGTAACCACTCAATTCTGAGGCCATGGAGGAGGATACCAGAGTGGCCAACATGAAGCATTGCAGCCAAACTCCACAGACAGGAGGTGAAGGCAAACAAAAAGGAAAATTACAGACTTCAAGGAAACTAATCACCCCACCTATGCAGAAGCACACACCAGTACCACAGCTGAGGGAGGCATGGGGACTAGCTGAATTAGAATATAAGCAATCTAAGAGCAAGTAGAGAACCAAAATTAAGCTAACAAATAGTCAGCAATAGCATTGGCTAGAGGTGTGCAGAATGCAAGGTACTGCATTAAAAGATCCTGAAGGAGCTTCCTAGGCAGGTGATGGACAGCACATGCTGAAAGCATTCAGTTTGCAGGAACCTTGAGAGTGTGTTTGGATGAAAAGGGGAGAGACAACAAGAAATGATCACAAGTACAATTGAGCTTCATGCATCTGGGAAAAAAAACCCAAAACAAAACCCCAAAACAAAAACCAAACCACTCCACAAAACCCGACATCAGGAGAAATACACAATGTATTCAACCAGACCTAGGAGGACAAATAGCAGTTTAGGGCATGAAGGAGTAACAGTAACATCCTAAAGGAAGAGACATAGGAACAGGTGCCAGCAGGAGAGAGGACCTCTTTTACTGAGTGGGCTTCAGCAGATAACATAGACACGCAAAAGCACTTGCAGAAGAAAGGACCAGATTTAGATCAAAAAGATGAATTCTTTACATTTGGATAAATGCAAAAGAAAAATACGTTTAACAGCATCCTGGATTCTCAAAAAAGAGGTACGGGACTCTTAAAGTAGTTTTATTGCACAGTCCTGCAGAAATCCAGTCAAATACTGGAGTCCAGGAAGAGACAAGACATGAGGGAATATTTCAGATGGCTCGTAGGTGCTGAGAACATCCACTGTGAACAGATTTCTACAATTTAGCAGGGAAACAACAAAAAAATCTTAATCCTAAGAAGTAAACAGGGGAATAGTCACAGGACACAAATGGATGTAGATCTCCATGTGACAATAACCTCATAGCACTGATCTACATACAGAACATTGTAATGCAGAACTGAACTGAAGACCAGCATGAAAGAAAAAAAAAAAAACAACAAAACACCAAAACAAATGCATTCACTGCGAAACAAAGGACAGAAAAATTAAAAACATGAGGCAAAGCTAGTGCTAAGTGAAAAAAAATTCTTATGTTGAAAAAAACAAACACTGACATAGACCTTAAAGGAAAAAATAAGCCACCAAACACACAAGCATTCAGAAAACAGTGCAGTATCTACAAGGCTGAATAAATTTAGAAGAGAAAAGGCAGCTCTTTTGTCCATGCTTCCCCATGGAGCAAAGTCCTCCTGTGTGAGAAACACTGACAAATGCAGGCAGAGCACAGAACAAGCTCTGGGCTCGGGTGAATACAGAGAGCTTCAGTTCAAGATTTTGGAATAACAGAACAGAAAATGAAACCCAGGGTGACTACAGTCATTCTCAGTAACGGCTCCACTATGTTAAGACTCTACCCAGAAGGGATACTGCACCTACTGCTGCACAACAGAAGGTAAGAAACAGCAGTATTAAAGAAAGAGGAATGATGAAGATATGCAAGATAGAAACAGTGATGAGCAGGACAGAATCAAAGTGCTTAAAAGAGAAATGCATGCTTGATATCAGCACAATGCAGGCAGTGCAAAGACCTGCTTTGTAAGCTGTGAACTAAGAGCAAAGCAGCACCCTGGTGTTACTGCTGCCCAATCTAGAACCTCTAGGTAAAGAGCTGCACTTGGTAGCTCACTCCACATCTTCATATTTTCTCTGTAAAAGCAAAAAACTGCTCTGCAAAAATATTTTTACACTGACAGCAGTAAACAGTTATAGGATTGTGACTTTTTACCTCGATATAAAAATATCCCAGGGCTCAACAAGATTCTTCCGAGTGTTCCGGAGCTCCCAGGAGATCCTAGAGCAGCCGGTCACCTCGCCCCCAGCCCACCCCGGACCGCTGGAGCAAAGCCTAAGTTTGGCAAGTCATACAAGCACCAGGACGAACTCTCAGCACCCGCCGTGACACCGAACGGCCCCTGCCCCGGGGCGCCCGATTCACCAAACCCCCGTTTCATAACACAGACACCCACCTCTTCCCGCTGGCTGCATTCCTGGGGGGTACTGGAGACTCCAGCGAGGCAGCGCGCTGCCACGAGAGCCAGAGGAGCGCAACGCGTCAGGCCTGGCCTCAGCCCCACACCCGGCGGGCTCCAGCCCTCACCCCCTCTCTCGGGACCCTGACCCAGTACCGGCGGCGGCATACACGGAAGCCGGACGGTAGGGTAGGGGCAAGCACCACACTCTCCCCTCGTTAACCCGAGGCCGGCCCCAGCATACCGGTCCCGCCGCCACAGACCAATCCAGAGCGGCTTCTTCCCTTCAGCACCAGCCGGTACGGTTCCCTGCCCTACCCTACCCTACCCGCCCCACCTCAGCCTCGCGGTGCTCACCCGCCCCTACCGTCCGAGTGCAGGGTGCTGCCCGCCCCACCTCAGAACCAGTGAAGCGCAACAGGGCCCACGCAGGGGGGCACGGCCCGACCACTCCTTTGTGCCACGGCGACACACGGCACAAAGATGGAAGGCGACTCACAGCCCGACCCCACCCCCCACCATCTCCCAAGTGACCCGCCCCTCCCTCAGCACTAGCGCTTCACCTAATCAGGGCGCAGGGCCACCCTGACGTCACCTGCCGTGCTCTTCTTCCTTCCGTAAGAGCAACGGGGATTGGCCATCGGAGGGGACGCTTAAGAAAAAGTTTGTTCGGTTGGCTCTTATTGGTGGAGGGGGCGGTGCAGCGCGGCTGCTAGCGGCGAGCGAGCTGGGGCGGGCTGTTTAGAGGGGATCTATGGTGGTGTGCTGGTTCGGGTTGTGCCTCTCACTGTGACGGGCCTGCGGCCGCGGTACGTGTGGGCGGTGGCGGGATCTGCGGCAGGACTGGGGCTCTGCGGGCGTGGTGGGGAAACTGGCCTTGCCTGGGCTGCGGGGCCCTTCGGGTGCAGGGGCGGAGAGAGCCGAGGCCGGGTCCTGCGAGTGCGGCGGGCCGATCCGTGGGGGGAGGCAGCTCCCGGAGCCAGTGGCGGTGGGGGGGGGGGGGGGGGGGGGGGGGGGGGGGGGGGGGGGGGGGGGGGGGGGGGAGATGGAGGGAGGAGGCCGCGGTGAGGGCTTGGCGGCGCGGGCTGGAGCAGGCCCCGGGCCCGCACTCCAGGCCTGCGCCAGGGAGGCCCGCCCGCTCCGAGCGGTACCGGCAGCGGCGAGGCCGGATCTCGGTGGCGGGTTCTTGACTGGGTACACCGTGGTTGGAGCTACGCCTCGCCCTGGCTCTGCGGTGGCTCCAGACTCGGCGCACTGCACTGGGTTTGATGTGCGGCGAGGTGCGGGGAGCGCCGCCGGGTGTGTTGCAGTGGTGGGGAGCGGGGCCCTCTGTTGCATGAGCTCTGAGGGTGTCGGGAGCTGCACAGGGGTACCCAGGAACTGCTCCAGATCCCTTCCAGCCTGAGCGGTGGCGAGGGCTGTGCAGGTGTTGGTTTGGTTTTGTTTTGATCCTGGGAATGTTACCATCTGGTAGTATCAAGAGGTGTAGTTTACCTCTGTGACGTGGACTTCTGTCATTCACCATGGCTGGGTGTCATTCACTAGAACACAATCATAAGTGCAAGTGGACTTAAATGTGATGCTGCTCGAGTTTTATTCCCCCCCCCTCCATCTTTGTGCCCTGGCACGTGGTTGTCGGATATTATTTGCTGAAATGCATTTGTTCAGCCACCAGTTTCCAGGACTGCAGTGAAAAACATTGTAGCTGTATGTCAAAACTTTAATCTACTTTAGGCATCTTAAAATACGATGTCTAAGTGAACTGGCTGTTTTCCAGAAGGCAGGTGGTTTGCTGTTGAAAGCTTTAGTCCCAGATGGTACTGTGCCCTTGCTGAATCCTTCTCTTCCAGTGTGTTTTTATGACTTTCTGTCACTGTTGTATTGGAACATTTCATTTCCTCTCTAAATGGACTGTCTGAGGTGACACAAGTGGAGACCCAAGTTATCTTGGTTTTACAGCATATGGGCAAGAAAGATGGCCATGTGATTAGGACCTCTAGTCAGGAGGGAGATTCAGTTCTCATTTTCTCTATATGTTTCCAGCTTGAATCACCTTCAGAAATTGCACTCGAAGGGCTGGTGTTCTGTGCTTTTTGGAAAGGGGACTTGGCTTAGGGTGGTTTTTTTTGTTAAATATTTAAAAAGAAACAAAAGAAAGTTAAAAAAAAAAAAAGCACCCTTGATCTGGCCTTCCTTTCCCCAGCACTTAAGAGGATCCTTTTGTCTTCTCTTGATAATTCTGATGCACAGAATCAGACTCTACAACTCAAGGAGAGTTTTACAGCACCGGGTGCAAGGGGGATCACTCCTCCTAACTTGCACACCGAGGGGTTAAGCAAACAGATATTTATTATGCACAAACATGCATATTCATTAGGTTCCCGAGAGAGCTTCTGGGATACTACAATTAGTTTAGGTACTCATTACCATAAGTCTCCTCCCTTTTGGCGCTTGTGCACTGCTCTCTGATGGTCGTGGGCAGGGGTCTTCAAGATGAAGTAAGCAGTCTTCCTCATGTGGGCAGGGGTCTTCAAGATGAAGTAAGCAGTCTTCCTCAGGGTGCACTTTTCACCTTTGGCACAGTTGGATGCCCCAGTAATCACAATTAGCTGAAACCAGCCATATCTTCAAGTTTCTGAGAGCTGGCAAAGATTTAGAGCAGTGTGACCTTCGTACAAAATGTATTGCAAGCAGGACAGGATGGGCAGACAAGGAGTATCCTA
>CABHOG010000169.1:104333-114562 GCA_902168055.1 Aratinga solstitialis
AGGAGTATCCTAAGCTAGCAGATGTTCGGGAGTCACTGTCTCCAAACTAACTGATAAATTAGAAGGATGGTAAGAAAGAATTCACTCATTAGAAGAATGAAAAGAAATAATTCACTCTTGTTAGTAAGACTACTAAATTCTGTTATCACACCACAGGCTTACAACACAAACATTGTTCTCTATGTTAGATCTAAGTTAAAAGTGTTTTAACCCTATGTTTTCCAGGCACTTGCTTTCCTTATATCAATTCCCCCCTTTTATTTTACCTTTGCAAATTCCTTTGCTATTTAACTCCATTTTACTCAGGAGTTCTGGCAAAGTATTTACCACTTTCAAATTGTTGTCTGACCTTACGTCTTTTCTAATCCTCATAATCAATTACAGACCTTTTACAACACCAAGAAGATCATTGTATCATGCCACAAGTAATTAGGGTTAAAACGATTAGGGTTAAGTTTCCTGCAGCCAGCTGCCTCAACCAGGAGAGATTCAGTAACCATGAGGTTAGTTTTTTCCGTATCTCCTCAAATCCCCAAGAGGTGTCATCCTTGGCCACCTCATGAAATATTCTAGTTTGTTTCCTGATATCTTTTAAATCAGTTTAAATCCTGCCACTTTGATCTATATAAGAACAGCAACTATCATTGATTACAGAACAAACTCCTCCCTGGGATGCTAACAATGTATCTAATGCCACTCAGTTTTGGATTACCACTTTAGATAGGCTGGTTATTTCTTCTTGTAATGCTAAAATAGCATCAATAGTTCGATTTTCCACTTCCTCTATTGCAGCGGAGATATTCACCCAATTACAATATGGATAATTTCCTACTGACATTACCCTGATAACAGGTTTTGTTAGTGGTTACCCATTTCTGATATATTTGAGGCTTGAATCCTCAAAACCTGTAAATTTATGTGGTTCTTGTTGGTATAGACTGTTTTTTTCCATAATTCATTCCAATTGGTTTTAAAGGGGATAGGTAGGCCAATTAAAGGCATACCTGGCTTCTCTCCTGATCTAGGCACAGATCCAGCAACCACTCTTATTCAGCCAAGGCTGTCTTTCCACTATGCAAAATCCTGTTAGTAAATGCACCATTAACAGTCGTTTCATTGAATTCGAAGCTGCAAAGGTCCAGTAGGTGTTGCTTTCCATCGTGGCGTGGGGGCTTTCTTTATTCTGGTGTGGTGTATCCACAATGCTTGTTCCTTAATCTTAATGGCTGTATGAGAAGTCAGCAACACCTGAAATGGACCTTCCCACTTTGGTTCCAGAGGTAAATCTGCAAGAGACCTGACATATACATAATCTCCAGGGTTAATATTATGCACAGGTCCATCAAGACCTCGAGCCCTAGTCCCCAGGACTAGTCTTTCTATTTCTCTTAGTTGTTTTTGCATACTTATTACATAGTTGTAGAGGACCTCCTCCCCTACTTGTGCTGAAGTTCCAGCTTGAACAATATATGGTCTTCCATATAATACTTCAAAAGGACTCAGGCCGGTTTTCACTTTAGGTCTGGTCCTAATTCTCAGTAAAGCCAGAGGTAGAGATTGGGGCCAGGGCAAATTAGCCTCTTGTCCCAGTTTTACAATTTGCACCTTAATTAGATGGTTCATCTTTTCCACTTGACCACTTGCTTGTGGATTATATGGGGTATGTAACTGCCAATCTATTCCTAAGAGTTTACTAACTTGCTTAACAACTGTTGCAACAAAATGTGGTCTTGTAATATTATTTTGGTTACTTCTCTGGCTCTACTGGTTCGGCAAGGGAATGCTTCTGGCCACCCTGAAAAGGTATCTGTCATGACCAGCAGGTATCGAAACCCCCTTCTTCTTGGGAGTTCTGAGAAATCAATTTGCCACTGTTGTCCCAGATAATTTCCTTTCCCTATTTGACCGAACTGAACCTTAGGACTGGTCTTGGGATTATTCTGTAAACAAATCTCACATTGCTTTGTTACTTGCTTGATGGTGGTATATAAATTTCGGGCTATCATAACTTTGTTCAAGTATTTGTATAGGGCCTCTACTCCCCAGTGGGATTTCCTATGTTCTGCCATGACTATTGCCCGCAGTAGTGCAGATGGTATCATCATCTTACCTTGTGGAGTCTTTGCCCACCCACTTTCTTCTATTTTTCCTTCTAAATCATCAATTAACTTTCGATCTTCCTTGGAATATTTAGGCTCACAATCAATTTGTATTTTACCATCTGGGACCAAAGATTGCACTTATAAATTGCCTTCCTCAGCCACTCTTTTAGCCTCGCGATCTGCCATAACGTTACCCAATTCCTGGGCATAATTCCTTTTTGATGGGATTTACAATGCATGATAGCCACCTTTTCAGGTAATTGTACTGCCTCTAAGAGCTTGAGTATCTCTTCAACATGTTTGATTTGGATGGATAAAAGTCCTCTTTCTTTCCATACAGCCCCATGAGTGTGGACTACTCCAAAGGCATATTTGGAGTCTGTCCGAATATTAATCTTCTTATTTTTGGCCAATTCTAATGCTCGAGTTAGAGCTATTATTTCTGCTTTTTGTGCAGAGGTGTTTGGGGCAAGGGCTTTTGATTCTATTACCTGGTCAGTAGTGGTCACCGTGTACCCTGCCTTACGGATGCCTTGTCGGACAAAGCTGCTTCTGTCAGTGTACCAGGAACCTTCAGCATCTTCCAGTGGTTCCTCCTTTAGGTCTGGTCGGCTGGAATAGACCGCTTCAGTCGTTTCCAAGCAGTCGTGTGATACAGAATCCCCTGTATTTCCAGTGAGGAAAGATGCTGGATTGATAATGTTAGTGACCACTATTTCCACATTATCCTGTTCTACCAGGACAGCTTGATATTTAAGGAATCTTTGTGGTGAAAGCCAACATCCTCCTTTTATTTCTAGTACTGCTGACACAGTGTGAGATACCTACACTGTTATCTTCAACATAACTGCTGCTACTGCTCTCAGGCAACTGGGCCATCCTTTACTCACTCCATCCAGTTGTTTGGAGAAGTACGCAACTGCCCTTCAATAGGGTCCCAAGTTTTGTGCTAGGACCCCCAGAGCTATGCCCCGTTTTTCATGTGAGAACAGCCAGAAAGGTTTGGTAATATCTGGTAGCCCCAAAGTGGGGGCATCCATTAATCTTTTCTTCAGCTGATGGAATGATCTATCTGCCTCTCTGTTCCATATAATGTTCTTTGAACTTGAATTTACTAATTCATAAAGCGGTTTTACCATTAGTCTGTAGTTATCTCTCCACAGGCGACACCCTCCAGTCATCCCTAGGAATGTACGGAGCTCTTTGACAGTCTGTGGCTGGGGAGTCTGACAGATAGCTTCCTTTCTTGCTGTCCCAAGGGTTTGCTGGCCCGCAGTGATTTCATATTCAAGGTACGTGACTTGCTGTTGGGCCACTTGAGCTTTCTGCGGAGAGACTCGATACCCGTTAAGTCCGAGAAAATTTAACAGGCTGATTGTCCATTCCATACACCATCCCTGTGTTTCAGTGGCTATCAACATATCATCTACATACTGCAATATTACTCCGATTCCTTGCGGCCACTCCCATTGTTCCAAATCCTTGGCTAATTGGTTCCCAAAAAGAGTGGGGCTATTTTTAAACCCCTGTGGTAGCACAGTCCAAGTTAATTGTGTCTTTCTCCCAGAGTCTGGGTTTTCCCATTCAAATGCAATCAACAGCTGGCTTTCTGGGCTCAAGGATATGCAAAAGAAAGCATCTTTTAGGTCCAACATGGTAAACCAAGCCAATTCAGGTACTAATTTAGTTAATAATGTATATGGGTTGGCAACGACTGGGTGTAGATCTTCCACAATCTTATTAATAGCCCTGAGATCCTGCACTATTTGATAATTCCCATCTGACTTTTTGACCGGTAAAACAGGGGTGTTATATTCTGATTCACACTCCTTTAGTAACCCATATTTGATGAACTGGTCAATAATTGGTCAGATTCCCTCCCTGTCTTCCAATCTGAGGGGGTATTGTTTAATTCTCACAGGGTGTGCTCCTGGTCGAAGTTCGATCATTATTGGGGGAGGCATTCTTTGCCTTTCCTGGTATTTCCGAAGCCCATACTCCTGGATACACTTGGCTCTGAATTTCCTCAGGTATTTCTGAATCAATTGGAGTATTTATGAGGGCTAGGCTCAGAACTCCAACCAACTGGTCATCCCCTACCCAAAGTTCTATTTTTCCTTTTTCGAATTTTATTTCTGCTTCCAGTTGTTCTAACAAATCTCGCCCTAACAGAGGTTTTGGTGAATTGGGCAAGTATAAGAATTTGTGTATGCCCAATTGTTTTCCCAATTTAAATTTGAGAGGTTTCAAAAAAATATGCCTTTTTGCTCTGGCCAGTAGCTCCCTTTACTGCGGGAGATCATGGAACAACGTGACACTGACCAATGTGATCGAACGCTGAACAATTTATTGTGTGCAAGCACCCCTTTTACAGAAAAGTTACAGAACACCAGAACATTCCACAACAGTTGATTGGCTCTGCCTCTGAGTCAGATCCTAGCAACGGCTTGTGATTGGTGGCAGCGCCTGGAGCTTCTCTTCATGTCAGCAAGTGGGCGTCCCCTTCTGGCAACTTCTGGCGGGCTTCTGGAAAGGTGTCCTATAGTAACCCCTCCAGCAGCCTCTGACAGCCTCAGCTCACTAGACGGGTGGGGCTAAGCCAAGGGCTGGATTGCTCACAAAGCCACTCTCAGTGAGAAATGCCTCTACACTTTACCATTACAAAATCATCATCTATAGGTGTTAAGGCTTGATTTAAAACTGAAGAAGTTTCTCCTGTATCAACTAAAAATTCCACACCCTGTTTTTGTTTCCCTAGCTTTGTTATAACCAGTGGATCCGCTAGGGTGGATTCCCCTGGTCCCCATCAGTCTAGTTCCAATTCAGTCACCTGAGCCACCCCATGGCACTCCCCCCAGGGCAGCCTCACTTCCAATGTCCAAACTCCTCACAGCACACACACTGATGTGGTCCCACAGGAAAAGAACCCACTCTCTCATCTCCACATGACATTCCTCCTCCACCAGTTTCAAAGCAACCATGGTAGCTGTGGCTATAGCACAACTCAGCTTTTTTCTTTTCTACCTGTTCCCAATTCCTATATGCTCTCCATGCTTCCTCCTTCACTTCCATATCCAACAAGCCCTCAGTCCCATCTGTCAATATGTCTGTTCCCACTTGTCCGCCTGCCCCAGTACTCATCCCATACTCAAACACAGGAGCTGTTTGAGCTCCCCTCCTTTACCCCTTGGTTTTTGGATTTTTTGGTTTGGTTTTCTTGGTTTTTTTTTTCCCCTCACAGTTCCTTGCTCTGCAGGGGCTGCGGATGCCTGCCTCTGCAGCAGCACTTCTGTTTTAACCCTTTCTTAACTCTGAATGTGAATCTGCTGCTTGTTGCCAGTGACAGCAATCTCTTCCTCCTTATCAGTATCTGATAGCACAGATGCAGAGGGTGCTCCTCTTGGAGGTACTTGTGATACATAATTTTCCAACCTGCCTTCCTAATTACTCTTTTTTTTTTTTTTTTTTTCCCCCAATATCACAGGCTGAACAACATCTCTCCAGCTTAGCTTTCTGCTTTTCCCTGTCCTTTTCCACAGCCGAAATTAAGGGATCTGGCAGAGCTATATTAATTTCGCATTCCATCTGCCACTCCCGGTGGTTTCTTAAAGTGAAAAAAATATCTGAATGCATCATTTCATCCCGTTTTCCTTGTCGCCTTAAGAACAACATCAATTGTAACAATGTATTATAGTTCAGAGTTCCATTTTTAGACCATTTTTCCTGATCTTCCAAAGTATACAAAGGCCACCACTGGTTACAATATTTTATCAATGTTTTCTTATTTACTGAGCCCCCAGGAAACCTCCCAGTTATTTCCAATGTGCCAAAATGCACCCTAAAGGACTCTTTTTCAAGATCTCTCCACTCTGCTGATTTTTCCATTATCAATCTCACATTCAAACACACACACACACAGGGTCCCACAGACACACTCCACACAGTTACAAGACACACTTGAGACAGAGACTAGAATTCAATCAAACAAACAACAATTAATAACACAGTTCTTTAAATAAACCGCTTGTTTATTTGAAAAGAGCAGAGTAAAAGGTATAATGGAGTGCTGTACCCACAACGGGTACACCTAAATTCCAAACAGTTCTGTAAGTAAACCGCTTGTCTCCCACCAGAAGAGACAATATATTTTGAACAAGCAGGACACTTAGCTCGGATATATAAGCAACGGTGATGACAAATAGGGCAAAGGCCAGTTTGAGCCCCGCACCAGGGAGCTTGAACACTACTTTGACAATTAACCCGTAGATTGCTTTACTGGTTCTTTAGCTCTCCCAGATTTCCACAAACTACACGTACTAATTCACCTGAACATTCAATCTGGTCCCAATCGGACCAATTTCCCAGGCAATTAACACACCAAAAATCCCGACCAAATTTCACCAGCACTTTATCCTTACAGAAAAAACATTCAAAGACAAAAATTGGTTCACACACAATATCACGGTGGATAGGACAACAAAACCCAACAATAGGTTCAATTTCATAAGACATATACGGTTTGTCCATCTCTGGACACTCTCCTCGCAGAGAACACAGAACCGCGGGTCAGGACTCCACACTCGCTTCGTAGCTATGCCACGTCTCACTCACACAAAACACTCATTCACACAAGGGCCCGTCTCTCAATCACCCACTTCACACAGAATGTCCTCTAAGCCAAGAATTGGTAACGCGTAAATCTCAAGCCAGGGTTTACCTGCCAAAGGTTCGTAAAGCCATTAGTACAGTTACCCTTGTATTGATACCCTACCAGACTGTTAGTAAACCAAATCAACAGTTACCCTTGTATCGATACCCAACCAACCCTGGGGCGAGCACCCACACTCTTTACCTCACGTTGGATGTCTCCTTACGACTTACAGGTATCCCTTTCATTTAAACATACCTGATGATTCAGTAGTGATGGTCCTTGTCTGCCCCTGCGCTGATCTGAGTGAGTGGGGGAGTTCTCCCGAGAAATCTCGGGGGCCCCCAGAGAAGTCCCATCCTCAGTAGGTCCTGCAGCTGGACAGAGATTGTCCCATCTGGGGTGCCAAATTGATGCACAGAATCAGACTCTACAACTCCAGGAGAGTTATAAAGCAGGTATGTTTATTACGGCACCGGGTGCAAGGGGGATCACTCCTCCTAACTTGCACACCGAGGGGTTAAGCAAACAGATATTTATTATGCACAAACATGCATATTCATTAGGTTCCCGAGAGAGCTTCTGGGATACTACAATTAGTTTAGTTACTCATTATCATAAGTCTCCTCCCTTTTGGCGCTTGTGCACTGCTCTCCGATGATCGATGGTCGTGGGCAGGGGTCTTCAAGATGAAGTAAGCAGTCTTCCTCAGGGTGCACTTTTCACCTTTGGCACAGTTGGATGCCCCAGTAATCACAATTAGCTGAAACCAGCCATATCTTCAAGTTTCTGAGAGCTGGCAAAGATTTAGAGCAGTGTGACCTTCGTACAAAATGTATTGCAAGCAGGACAGGATGGGCAGACAAGGAGTATCCTAAGCTAGCAGATGTTCGGGAGTCACTGTCTCCAAACTAACTGATAAATTAGAAGGATGGTAAGAAAGAATTCACTCATTAGAAGGATGAAAAGAAATAATTCACTCTTGTTAGTAAGACTACTAAATTCTGTTATCACACCACAGGCTTACAACACAAACATTGTTCTCTGTCTTAGACCTAAGTTAAGTTAAAAGTGTTTTAACCCTATGTTTTCCAGGCACTTGCTTTTCTTATATCAGTCTCATTTCCCGATTTGTTCCTTCCTTTCAGTATGCCCAGAGGAGGCATACAACCCACATTCCTTGTATGAAGTACTTCAGGAACAGAGAGAAAAAAAGCAGGAGTTTGATGAGCAGTTTAAATTCACTAAGCACCAGTAGTTCCTATTTTGAACCAAAACCCAGAAAGCTGCATGTATTGTGTGCAACAGCTTTGTACAACATCTGATTGAGGGACATATCTGTGTTTTGTCTGTCTCTGAGAGATCAATAGAGGCTTCAGGAATGTATTATTCATGTCTTGTATTGTTCAAGGGTGGTGGATGTTCCTATAAACAACACATTGTCCTGGGCCCTATGACAGCACTGTGCAGGTGTGACACTCAAAAGTTGCTTGCAGTTTCAAAGCTGCATTCCTGTAAAGCATGGAATGCTTGGCTTATTTTGCGCAATTATATCAAAAAATCCTCTGATACCAATCCCTAGAAGAGTGGAAATGTAATGTGGTTTTGAGACTCTTGAACTCTGTCTTGGTTTCAGCTGTAACAATTATTTTTCCCCTTCTTAGTAGTTGGTGCAGTGCTGTGTTTTCAACTTTAGCCTGAGAACAGTGCTGATAACACACCAATGTTTTTAGTTGTTGCTAAGTAATGCTTACTCCGATCAAGGAATTTCTCAGTCTCATGCTCTGCCAGGGAGGAGGGGAAGCCGGGAGGAAGCAGAGGCAGGACACCTGACCCAAACTAGTCAAAGGGGTATTCCATCCCACAGCATGTCATGCCCAGTATAACTGGGGGGAGTCACCCAAAAGGCCCAGATCACTGCTCAGGTCAGGCTGGGTATCTGTCTGTGGGTGGTGAGCAATTGTATTTGGCATCACTTTGGTTTTTTGTGTTTTGTTTTTCCTTTTCCCCTTTTAGTTTTATATGCTCTCCCCTTATTTCCCTTATTATTATTATTGGTGGTAGCAGTAGTAGTTTTGTATTCTTTCGATTCTCCTCCCCATCCCCCCAGGAGTAGGGGGGGAAGAAAGGAGGGGAGTGAGCGAGCAGCTGTGTGGTTCTGAGTTACCGGCTGGGCTTAAACCACAACAAACTCGTTCTTTAACACAAGACCATTCTATTTGAATCTATTTTAAAAAGCCCTGTTTCAGCGGCTGTTAGATTTCCAAGCCGTAATTAGTTGACACAAAAGTAAGTTGAAGCTCAAGATGACTAAACATGCAGGATTTGATTATTCTAAAAGTATGTGTTTAGCTCTTCCAATGAAGTAGAAACCTAATTTCTGCTGTTTGAATTTCTGGTTTTATAGAAAAATCCTTTGCATTGTATCACCTGTATATGTGCTGCTGAGTGCAAAGATGATAACGAGAACTAGAAAAGTTTTAGTCCACCATTTTGGGAAAAAGGGAGCTATTGGCTCTTATCTAAAGAGAAGTGGGGATGATACTGTGAGACTCCATTTTAAGGTGGGTTCTGATCCATTTTCGTTCTTTAGCTGGAAGCCTTACCCTTAAATGACTGTGTTCTTTAAGCTCCAGTTTGCCTAGCTGGATTCTGTCTAGAATTTCTCTTGTATTTGTGATGTGACAAAATCATGTTTTACCTTTATGTTTGGGACAATCTGAGTTTCCTTAGGTAACGCTCCCTGCCCCTGCAGATGCTATTGAGTACGTTTTTGATGACCATGACTGCCTTTGCTGTTTTGTAGTAGATGCTTTTAGAATCATTCCTATAGCCAAATTTCTTTGGGAGAAGGTAAGTGGGAGGAACTGACTAACTAAAGATCAGTGTTGGGTGGACTTTGGACCACTAGTTTTACCTCATCAGAGTTCAGCACAATTTGGCCACTTGTGACAAGATTTATCCCCTTATATGCTTGAATTTGCCTTAAAATGTTTATAAATAATTTTTCTATCCATGGGAATTTTGGAGATGTAGAAAACAAGTTTAGTGCAGTCATTCTGATCTGTCGGAATTGGTGATGGGACTTGGGAGGAGAAACATCTTAATGCTTGTCATGGGTTAAGCCTCTCAGCCATGCAGTTTTCTTGCTCACTCACTCCCCCCTCTTTCTTCCCCCCCACTCCCAGAGGGATGGCAAGGAGAATCGAAAGAATGCAATTCCCACAGGTTGAGATAAGAACAGTTTAGTAACTAAGGTATAACACAAATCACTACTGCTACCACCAGTAATAATAATGACAACACAAATACAAGGAAAGAATACAGTTGCTCACCACCGATACCAAGCCCGACCATGCAGTGCACCCCTACCCTTCTGGGTCTCTGCTCTCTGTTTTACATCCTGGGCATGATGTGCTGTGGCATGGGATACCTCTTTGGTCAGTTTGGGTCAGGTGTCCTGTCTCTGCTTCCTCCCG
>CABHOG010000169.1:117425-132425 GCA_902168055.1 Aratinga solstitialis
TCTTTGGTACTTTTTTTTCCCTCTCCACTTGTTTGGGATTTTGGTTTAGTTTTCCCTGTTATTAAGGGCATGAAATACCATAGCTAAAAAGAGAATAAGAACATAGAGGAAAATCAGCATATTACTTCTAATCTTTTGCTTTTGCCTTCTTATTGAAAAGTAAATGTTCTTGTTTGGTTTTTTAACTGCATATTGGCTGTTTTTAACATGCCTGTTTGAAATAACGTTCAAATGTCTCTCTGTTATTGTTTTGAAGTCTTATCTACTTTCTCTCTTGCTGATAACTGCAGGATGAGAAATTACGTACATCTGTGCAGATGTGCTGACTTTCTTCTGGGAAGTCAGTGCCCATGGAGTAATACAGACTTTTAGGCAGTATTAGGAGCAGGACAGTTTGGCTTTGCTGTTAAATGCCAAATTTTCAAGATGTGCTAGAAAATAATATAGGATGCTTTTTCTCTTAGATCATGCCAGTCAAGGTAGGTTGGAATGATTTGAGGATTTCTGTGCTAAGCTAAGCATTGTTTTTTTGAGGTTTACTGAATCTATGCAGAACCTGATGGTCTCTTGCCTCCTGATAAAAACCATTTTTAGTCATCAGTGAGCAAAGCACAAGTTCTCCAGGATGCTTTAACATAAATGAGTTTGTTGGCACAAGGAGGTGACTAAAACCAGTCAGCAAGTGAAGCTGAATAGTGCCAATGCTACAAAGGTCTGCATTACCTTGTATTAGTTAATGTTTTACAATTTAGAGCATGTGTTCTGAGAAGAGCATCTAAGTTATCTCAGCAATGTGTTTATGAAAAAGCAATAATCCTAGAATGGTTTGGGTTGGAAGGGACCTTAAAGCTCATCTAGTTCTGACCCCCTGCCATGAGCAGGGACACCTTCCACTAGACCAGGTTGCTCAAAGCCCTGTCCAACCTGTCAATGCTCATGCATTTTTTTCACTTCAGAAATAGGTTGTAGTTGGTTGAATGATTTGGAATTTTTTCTTGATTTGTTGGATCTCATAATGGGATGCTCATAGGATAAATTGATTCGGAGAAATCTCCAGGAACTCGACAAGCAGGTATTCTTTATTGCGGCGCCGGGAGACTCGGAGGATAGCTCCACCTAGCGTGTGTCTCCGTACTGCTACACAAGCCGTCCTTATATAATCACTGGGCACACGTATTCATTACTTACATGCATATTCATGAGGCTGCGAATGAATTACGTCATTTTCCAGAAAGATTCCCCGCATGTGTACAAAATGTGGTGGTGGTCTCTGAGGGTCGTTTACTTCTTCCAACAATCTTCATCACTTCTGGCAGCCTTTGAAGCACGCACAGTAGATAATGTTTATACCAGCTTAATTGGTTCAGTAACACTGCAGACATAGCAATCATCCTGTCCTTCTACTTATCAGTTAGTTTAGCTGCAGCCCATCCTGGACACCTGCTAGTCCCAGATACTCCCCATCCCCACGTCCTGTTTTTCTGTCCTGTTTTTCTTACACTTATTTTTTTACTAAGGTCATAAGGACCTAAAACTACACCAACTACAACGGTTTATCTTATACAAGAATTCTCATTATGTTCTCTAGCTGCACTCTACTTTTTTTTTTCTGTGAAACATGTACCTCAGTTAT
The DNA here is from genome assembly GCA_902168055.1 of Aratinga solstitialis. NCBI lineage: Eukaryota > Metazoa > Chordata > Aves > Psittaciformes > Psittacidae > Aratinga > Aratinga solstitialis. The sequence continues at coordinate 119,059 of CABHOG010000169.1, forward strand.
TTTCCATTGCTACTGTTACAAAGCCATCAAACAATGTTACTTAAAACTGATTCTACTTATTTACAAAGGGTTATATTTCATTTTGTGATTTTGTGCCTCCTTGTCTCAATATTTACTTTTGGTAATTGTTGCTTGTGGGTCTGGCCGATGCAGGGATATGCCATATAAGATTTTGCTGTGGAAGCAGCTGACAGCTCTAGTTAGGTCACATACATCTGGGGTGAACCATACCAGCCCAGAGGGAATCTTATGTTGTCTGACGTGCAAATCAGTCGTCCTACCCGGTCTAGAAGCGAAAGACTAATCGAACCATCTAGTAGCTGGTTCCCTCCGAAGTTTCCCTCAGGATAGCTGGCACTCGGCCGTGGGGGCAGTTTTACCCGGTAAAGCGAATGATTAGAGGTCTTGGGGCCGAAAYGATCTCAACCTATTCTCAAACTTTCAATGGGTAAGGGGGCCGGCTCGCTGGCGTGGAGCCGCGCCGTGGAATGCGAGTGCTCAGTGGGACACTTTTGGTAAGCAGAACTGGTGCTGCAGGATGAACCACATAACACATGGATCCCTGAATTTAGTGAGCAGGGCCTGTTCAAGACGTATAGGCCATCTAACCTCAGTCTTTGCAGTCTTAGAAATATTGTCTGGCTTTGTATCTGAAGTCTTGCTGTAAATTAAACTGCAGAACTTATTGCTGATGGAGTGGGTGCAGGGAGAATGTTTTATAGTTGCCTCATCTCATGAGGAACTGAGAAGTTTTGCTCATTCCTTTCCCTTTTTTAAATTTTTTTTTATTATTATTTTTTTATTTAACCATTATATTTCAAGTAACCTCAGGGAAACTTGCAAAATGACTCACCTGTGTTTTGAAAGTTTTGGTGGCATACTTTTGAAATAGAAAAGGTGGTTTTGCATCTGCAGGTTGTTACTAATGGTTTATCAGTACAGTGACAAAAAACAGTGGATGCTAGGTAAATGTGCTGGATCTATAGGCACTGTTCAAGTGCTCTTCCAAACTAATAAGAGGAATGTCAACCTCTTGGGTTTGATTATTTGGTCTTTTTCTTGGTCTAACACCCAATTTAAGCTACCCAGAGGCATTAATTTCAAGGTAAAAACCTACAAATGAAATCATGTGTCTTAAAGGATAAGCATTCCTTGGAATATTTTAATGCGCTCTCAAGCACAAGAAATTCATATGCATGGATGCATAGGAATTTTACTTCCTCCTACATGAACAACTAGGGGGTTTTGCTTCTTGCCCTATCCAGACCCTGCTGGTCTGACAGTGTTTCATAGAATCATAGAATAGTTAGGGTTAGAAAGGACCTTGAGATCATTGAGTTCCAACCCCTCTGCCATGGGCAGGGATGCCTCCCAGTAGATCATGTCACCCAAAGATTAAAGATTTAAACTTTAAAGATTTACATAATTTTTTTTTTTAAAGCCAGTTCCAGGAAGTGTTTGAGAACATCATCCTCTTGTCTTAAATCCTATGTAAATGTAGGAAAAGTCCCACTCCCAAGAAGCAGGCTTTACTGTAGGACAGCTTTTTAAATGCTGTTGATATTTAAGATCAAGAGGTTTATTTCTAATGTAGTCTCTTCCTGAGAGGGGATGCTTCTTGTCTAGATAGTGTTACATTTGCTAATGGTAGCAGTACATAGAAAATCTCCATTAAAAATGTGCCGTGTCTCTGGTAGTTGAGGTGTGTCAGGAGAATGGCATCCTGGATGGAAGTGAAAACCCTGTAATTTGGTATTGTTTAAAAGAAAAGTCTTTGGGTTCCTCAGCCTGGCTTTTGTAGTGCAGTGTTACAATACAACAAGGTAATGAGCAGACACGTGGAAGTCTATCGCTGGTGTGTGGAATTGTGTATTGCAACATCAAACCGTGTTTGACACAATGAGCTTTCGGGTTGCTTCTGATAGCCACAGGATGGCACTCCTGTGCCATCTGAAATAAAACTTAGCAGGGGTTTTGGCTGACATGGCTTTCAGTTGAGATAGGGAGCAGTCTGGGTTACTACTGTATCCTTAGGAAAATCCAATAAGGAATGGCATCTGAATGCTCCTAATTGTAAAGTGATTGGAGATTTTGAGTGTGTCACTTCAAAGGAAGGTGTAAGGGTTTTTTGATTTGCAGATGTTCAGTGGGGAAAAAACTATGACTTCATATATATGGTCCATTGATGTGAAATTCACTGTCCAATTTGTCTGCAGTAACGGGCACCTGTGAAACTCCAGCTTGTGGTGATGTCATGTGATCAGTGGAATTGCAGTCAGGTTAGATTTAGGATTATAAACAAATGCCCTTTTAAACTGGGTTGATTTGGCTTTGCTATGTTTGCAGTTTAAAAGTTTTACAGAAGCTTTTGTAACTCTTCTGGCACCTCATTAACAAACAGGATCTTTGACAGACCTTGTTTCATCAGGGATAGCTTGGACATGAACAGTTATCAGGGTGGGACTAGGTCCTGCATAGAGGGAGACCTGTTTAGTGTGATTGTGCCTTAATAACAGACCAAGCTCCTCCTTATCCTGTCTAAGAACCTGCTTAAGCTTCTCTTCCTCATTATAGGTTTCAGCTGCATCCTACGATTCTAACAGTGTTTTAAGCTACTTAGTTTTTCTGTGCTGTCATAATCTTTTTGGGTGAATCTTGAACCACATGCACCCTTTAGTCAGATGTGTCTCCTTCCTCTTGGGTTTGGTGTTCAAACTGGCAGTAGTAGCCTTGTGGCCCTTACAAAGAGATGAGATAAAAAAGTGATAAGTACCAAACCAGAAAGTTGAATGTTTTGCTGTGACAGGCTGATGTCTGCTGGACTTAGCAGAAGGAGGGTTGGAGGAGTGGAAGTGAGCCCACATATTGCTACTTATGTTTTTTGTAAGGATTTAGGGGTTGAAGCAGCAAATTTGAATTACAAATGTATTGATCCCCATAGAGAGGGGAAGTATTGTATTGTGCTTTTTTTTTTTTCCTTTTCCCTGTTAGTCCAGTCTGACCTTTTTGCTTTTCTAAGACCTTTAGGAAAAGGCAGCATGCTGGGTATGTTTATGGGTGCTGGATATGTCGTGTGTTGCACCTTTCTGCCTTCAGAAAAGAATCTCCTGATCTGCTGTCTGGATGTCTTTACAGGGAGAGCTGGTATTAGTACTGAGAGAACTCCAGACCCAAAGGGTGAAGTCTCTGCTGTCTTGGCTGAAGATGTCAGCTAAATGTCATTACAAACAAGGTTATTTTGATAGAATATGTGAATGAACTTCAGTTGCTGCTGTCAGCAGAGCTGGCTAAATATATCAAGAGGGGAAGTATCTGTTCTCTCCATTCTTTCCTGGATGATCCTTAACCCTTAGTTCACAGCACTCTCACCAAAGTGGGAGTCAGTATGGACCCAAAGAAGGAAACTGAGAAGAAATTGCCCATGAAGTCAGTGGAAAACAAGAACAAATTCTCTCAGGCAAAGCTGTTAGCAGGAGCTGTGAAACACAGGTTAGTTTCGCACCTTTATAAATTCATGAGGAACAGAACCCAGTTAGCAGTGTAAAGGGAGGCAGGCCAAAACTGCCTTCAGAGAGTGAGGTGTGTACTTTAGCCCTAAAGAAAAAATGGAGGAGGTAGAAGAAAAGACCAGCCTTGTTTCCATAGGCTCTCMCAAACTGTRGGAAAAACATGAMGCWATTYAAATAGATAAGYRTGTGTAAAAGCAAGTGGGTAGACTSTTYATTCTARACWGCCAGGCTTGRSCAATCYTGSTTGGGGWTCTAGAGGGAATCTATTTTACATCTCTATTTATACATATCAGTGTCACCTCACTTGTGTGATTTCATTCAGGTTTGCATAATGTATCAACTGACTTTTATCTGTGTTTTAATTGCTGCTGGGGGCAGCACGAGGGAGATGGAGGTTATAAGAGAGGAGGTTGGTGTACCAGTTTGATCTTGAGGACATCAGGCAAACTTCCCTTGTTCCTCACTGATTTGCACTGATACATCAACACTCTTTCCATCCCAGGGAGATGGTAGCTGGGTTTGTGACCTTTTTGCTGTTTTGATCATGGCCTGCAAATGCAGCTGCTGGTGTGCTACAGGTTATAGAGAAACTAGACAATGTGGGACCAGACTTATTTCCCACAGATGAGTCATCTAATACTTAAGATGATTACTGACATCTCAAAATTCAGTCAGTGTTTTTGTCCCAGAGAATGAGAGATTATTTTAGAAGTTTATCTTGTAGGGTGATGTTTAGCTGCCAGTACAGCAGTAATTACATGTCTGAAAACTGAAGTAAGTACTTCTACCACCTAATGCGTGTAGGGTTGGGTAGTTGTTTGGGTTTTTGGAAGGCAGAGAAGAAAAGCCTTGAACTGATAACAAGCAGCCAAAAATGTTTTGGGGTGTGTTTGGTTTTTTTTTTTTGTTGTTGTTGTTGGGTTTTTTGGGGGGTTTCTTTGGGTGGTTTTTTTTTTTCTTATAACTACTAGTACTTAACACAGTAGAATGTAGAGAAGGAGCTGGCATGTGCTTAATGGCACATCTGAAGTCTGCAGATGGCATCTGTTTGAAGAAAGCAGCTTAACTGACATGTCAATGCCATCACAGACTTGCTTTTGAGTCTTCTGTTTTTGTTTTCTTATCTTTTATTGCAAGCTACCCGAAATCAAGTGTAGCATGAGATCAACATCTGCTCTCTGAGCTTTGTAGTTTCCTGTAAAGGACGTATTATTATTAAAACCTTTAATCTCTACTGCATGCTCTGACAGGGATCGGAGAGAGTTAGTGTGTAAGGATGCTCATGCTTCATCATTTTAGTTCATCTCAGCTGAAGGTGGGAAGCATTTGCTTATATGGATGGCTTAGGACTGGGAACATGCAAGAGCAGGGAAAAGAAGCTGAGCAGTGACAAGGAAGAGCTGTAGAAGCTCTGCAGAGTCCAAGTCAAAGTCACGCTCCTTTTCCCAACAGGACCCTTTTCTTTTTTAGGTCAGACACTGCCACTGTGAATTGCTGCAAACCCTTCTGGGCTTCTTACTGGGTGCAAGACTTCTAGATGTTTTAGAACAGGTTCTCTAGGTGCTTGAAGGAGGGGAAGGAAACCCTGGAAGGGAAGAGACACGGGTGTTGCACCAGCAGCTGTGGTAATCATCCACATGAGATAGCCTGTGGGCATGTGGGGTGGCTGAAGCTCAGGTTGTCATTCTTGATCTCCTTTGAGGTACTTCCAGCTGAATAGGCAGCTCTGGGTTGCTGTGCAAGAGGTCTGACTTAGACTCCCAGAGTCCAAGTGTGTCTGTTTCCCAGGTTAACCTACTTGCAATGTAGATGTTGGCTCTGTCTAGGATCCTGCATGTTCCCTGAGAAGCCCCAGTTAACAGCAGTTAGAGGTGGTGATGGTCATCAGGGAATACCACTGGCATTTGTTATAGCATTTGAGGCAAAGATGCAACTTTAACTTCACAGTAATTAAATGGTTACCTTATGAGGAACAAGACACTTTCTTATTTTGTCCACAGTTCAGATGGTGGTAACAGTGTGAAGAGGTTGAAACTAGATACTGATCATGATGAAAAGAATCAAGGTATGTCCTGATTTCTGCATGTGGGAAGCTGGCTGTCTCTCACCTGAACAGCAACTGACTTGGTATTAAATCTGATAGAGGATTTGCTTGTCTGGTCCTTCATTATGCAAGACAGCACAGATCACAGTTGGCATGTTCTCTCTTAAAGCAGCAGAAACAGTAACTATAGGTACTGACAGCAGTCTTCATAGAAAATAGGGCGGGAGGGAACCTCTACAGGTCATCAGTCTGTCCCCTGCCTAAATTATTCCTGATGGGTGTTTGTCTAAGCTGCTCTTAAATCTCCACAGATAGAGATTGTGCACCCTCCTTAGGCAGTTTATTCTAATGCGTAACTGATTTTACCCTTAAGGAGTTCTACCTGATAACTAATAGGAGTCTCCTTGGCTGCATTTTGAGCCTAATGCTTGTTCTACCAAGAGGAGACATGGAGAACATATCAACCCTTCCTCTTCACAGAAGCATTTGATGTATTTGTATATATCCACTATTAGCTTTTCATGCGATGAAGTGATCTTTTCCATCCTGAAACCAATTTGTTTCAGAAAATTATGGGGAACTAGAAGAAAAATTAAGTTGCATTTCAGTCTTAGCTGTCAGGGCTGCAGTTGACTTGCTGTCAGGATACTCTGATACAAATAGGATGAGCTGCAATTGTGTAATAGCAAACCAAGGCACTTCCTGAATCTCCTGTTCAGTAAACTTTCAGAACGCTAGAAATAATTAGCTGTGGAAGGTGGGAGATGTTGACTGGCAGAATAAAGCTTTTCCCCAACTATGCTGTTAAATTGCAAAAAACCACTCAATTACACAAAGCAGAGCTATTTATTCTTATTTAGTGGGTTTAGTACTTGACAAACATCAAACTGACAACTTCAGAATGAAAATCTGTAATGCCAGCATAGAGCTGGACTGAAACTAGTGATGAGAAAAGGAAAAATAAAAATACCCTGAGGTAGCAAGTCCTTCCTGTCAGAATAGCTTCATTGCAACATAAAGCTGCCTTATGCTTTAATTAAATCCTACAGTCATTCACTGCTGTTGCAATAGCAGGTAACTGACACAAGGCTGATTAAAAGCCTTTTCCCTGTGTACTCTTTTTTGACTGTGGTACCTCTCTTTCAGAGAAAACATCCTGTGTTCCCTTGGGGAGTAGCTCTGTGGGAGGCTCCACAGTCCACTGTTCCTCAGCAGCCGTGTGCATTGGGATCCTGCCTGGCCTGGGTGCCTACTCGGGCAGCAGTGATTCAGAGTCCAGCTCGGATAGCGAAGGCACTATTAATTCCACTGGGAGGATCGTCTCTTCTGTCTTCCGTAGCAACAATTTCTTTGATGGTCCATAATGGAATCCCTCTATGTGTAATGTAGCGCAGAGTATCTTTCAAAGCCCTGATGGATGCTTGATGAATCCTTCTGCCCCAAATGGAATCTTTCTAGCTAACCTTGCAATGTTAATACACTCAGATACTCCTAAAATAACTCATTATATTCCACCACCACCCCCCACCCAGCTTTCCATTTCTGTAAGAAAGGCTGCCATCCTAAACCAGAAGGCACACCTAGTAACTGTCATGGTTTAAGCCCAGCCAGTAACTCAGAACCACACAGCCGCTCACTCACTCCCCCCCCTCCTCCCTCCGCTCCCAGAGGGATGGGGAGGAGAATCAAAAGAATGTAAATCCCACAGGTTGAGATGAGAACAGTCCAGTAACTAAGGTGTAATACAAAACCACTACTCCTACCACCAATAATAATAATGAAGGGGAGAGAATATAAAACTAAAAGGGGAAAGGGAAAAAAACAATAAACACAAGTGATGCCCAATATAATTGCTCACCACCCACCGTCCAATACCTAGCCTGACCCAAGCAGCGATCTGGGCCTTCTGGGTAACTCCCTCCAGTTTCTATACTGGGCATGACCTGCTATGGTATGGAATATCACTTTGGCTAGTTTGGGTCAGGTGTCCTATCTCTGCTTCCTCCCAACTTCCCCTCCTCCCTGGCAGAGCATGAGACTCAGAAAGTCCTTGATCAGAGTAAACATTACTTAGCAACAACTAAAAACACTGGTGTGTTATCAGCACTGTTCTCAGGCTAAAGTTGAAAACACAGCACTGCACCAGCTACTAAGGAGAAAAATAACTGTTACAGCTGAACCCAGGACATAACATAATGAAGGTCTGAGGGTAGGGAGGAGAAAGCCTTATCTTTAAAATTTTTTATGGAAAGAATGAATTCTGGTGATCTAAGAAGTTTGCACAAGACTAACAGGCAAAAAATACTCACTTGAAGCAATGAAGTCTTGTAGAAAGAGCCATGTGGTTTGCTTTAAAATGCTGTTTTTATTCTGTATTTGAGAAATGGGGGAAGAACAAAATTCAAGCAGATGGTGAAGTGTAGATTGCCATGACACTGTAAAGTTTGTGTTACATGATTAAAGACATTCTAAATGCATTTTTTTTTATCTCAGCTTGTGCCATTCATAATTGTTCCCATTCCATTAATCAGTTTCTGCACTACCCAGCCAGCCCCTTCCTCAACCCACCATCCAGGAGAGGTACAAGCCAGCCTCATATGAGTGCAGAGGGTGAGGGGAAGCTCTTGTTCTGAGTGAACTGGTGGGAGCTGCAGTTGGCTGTTCTGCTCCACGGCCATTGCTCCCGCACCTGCACTTGACAAGTTGGGCAGCTTTTCTACAGCAGTGTCCTGAACAGCGTGAATCCAGAGTGGGTGCAATTCCCCAGTACAGCCAAATCTCTTTGTGCAGAAGCTAGGGAACTCCACATTCCTTTGCAGTTGGTGGGTTTTGAAGTTGTTTTGGATTTAAGGAACCTTACTTAGGCATGTTTCTGGGTGCTGTGGACCAAGGAGCCAGGCAGGAGTGAGAAGTACTGGCTGTGGAAGCTGAGGGCACATCCTTTTCATCTCTGTATGCAAACAGTATGGATGGGAGGGCTGTGAGTTGGAACAGCTCAGCTGAGCCACTTGGAGGTGAAAATGCCTTTGTGACAGTCTCCCCCACAGCTGCCCTGCTCTTGGTACCACACTTGATGTATGTGATGCTGAGAAGAAAGCCAGTAGGTGCATACCAGTGAGCAGTTATCTGAGTGTGACACTGAGCAACTGGTAAGAGCCGCTAGGATAAAAGAAGGGAAAGCTGAAGGCTTTTAGCTGGATTCACGCATTAGCTTGAGTGTTGAACTTCCCCAAAGGAAACAAGGGGAGTTATGCTCACAGYGAAGCTATCCTTAGCCAAACACTCTTTTTATTTGACAGCACTGTTCCACAATCAGATTCTTAAAACACTAATTCCTCCCTTGTTCTGGGTTGCCTAGTGCCTCTTGTGTTTGCTCCAGTTGCTCCTGCCTCTTCTCTGGCTACTATAATTATGGCACCTTCAGGTGGAAAGCAGCTAGAGCTCTTGCTGTCTCCCTAATGCTTTGGTTTTGATGATTTTCATCATACTTAGTTATGGAGTGGAATGGAAAGGATGCAGCAAAAAATGCCTGGTTTTCTTGAAAATTGAATTTGCAGGAGCCTTGAAGAGTCTCTGTGAGAGATGAAGGTGTCTCCCTGGCGTTATTAAGCTGTATCAATAATCTCTATTCAGAGAGTTGGAACAGCCTGGCCTGGCTGTGAACATGCTGAGATCTTTTTCCTGAGTGATATTTTGCACAGCTTCTGTGAAAAGGGCTGATTTGGACGTCTTCTTAAGGGGAATTGCTAGTCAGTTGCAGCAGATGTCATGGTGGTGGTCAACAGGGGCTGCAGGTGAGATCAGGAGGGGATGTTGGACTGTGCAAAGCCAAGAGGAGATGTAATTCAGTAAAAGCAGGTATGGGAGCCCTCTGCTTTCTCTTGTTCCCCAAGAAACAGGAATAAGATACTTGAGGAACTTACACAGACCTTTGAGCGAGCCACCTCTGCTGTTCTCATGGCCTGGCCTGTGTCAACAAACTGCAGAGCTGGCACAGCTCATCACGCTGTCTGTTGATCCCATTTTCCTTCTTACAGTCAGAAGCTATCTGATGTTAAAATACTTAAGGGCATTGCAAGACATGCTGGGACATGAAGAGTGCAAGGGGTGGAGGATAAATCAGCAGTTGTGGCAGTAACCTTGCCCCAGGGCTGATGTGCTGGAGAAGAGCTGGCTCCAGCAATGCTGGCAGTCAGTAGTGGGTTTCTTTATTATTTAGGAAAAAACATGACTGCATAGTGTGTGCTTCACCCCCTCCCCAAGGACAGCTTTGTAAATGGAATGTTGTCTGTGCTAGTTAAAACTTCACAGAGGTGTTAAAAAAAAATACCCTCACAAACGCTCTACTAGCAGAAGAGCTTACTAGCTGATGCAAGATGGAAAGAAAAGAACCCCACATTTTCTTCCAGAGTCACAGACTGATCTGGAAGCTGAGTTGTGTGTACAGCATTATTTTTTAGCAAGCCATCCTTCAAAGGCTGCTTCTCCGTTTGGAAACAGGTGATACTGGTTGGGCTTTTTCACTTCAAGGGGGCTTTGCAAGGCAAATACTTCTCAGAGCAGTCCCATCTCTTCCAAGAGATGGTGTCTCACCTAGTGGTATGCTTGGAGCAGCTGCACAATCAGCTTTAGCTCTGGGCTTTGGCTGAGCTGTGTCTCTGTGTCAGTGATGGCAACAACACATTTGCTAGTAGTGGTCAGTGGCAATGGGCACAGCCAGTAACACATGCGTGTGAAAATGGGCTGCAGGCTTCACACAGATCATACAACAGTTAGGGTTGGAAAGGACCTTAATATCATCTAGTTCCAACCCCCCTGCCATGGGCAGGGACACCTTACACTAAACCATGTCACCCAAGACTCTGTCCAACCTGGCCTTGAACACCACCAACTTCCTTGGGCAACCCATTCCAGTGCCTCACCACCCTCACAGTAAAAAACTTCCCTATACCTAATATAAATTTCCCCTGTTTAAGTTTTAACCCATTACCCTTTCTCCTATCACTACGGTCTCTAATGAAGAGTCCCTCCCCAGCATCCCTATAGGCCCCCTTCAGATACTGGAAGGCTGCTCTGAGGTCTCCACGCAGCCTTCTCTTCTCCAGGCTGAACAGCCCCAACTTTCTCAGCCTGTCTTCATATGGGAAGTGCTCCAGTCCCCTGATCATCCCTGTGGTCCTCCTCTGGACCTGCTCCAACAGTTCCATGTCCTTTTTATGTTGAGGACACCAGAACTGTACACAATACTCCAAGTGAGGTCTCACAAGAGCAGAGTAGAGGGGCAGGATCACCTCAACTGAGCTGCGGAATATGCCATCTTTCAGTCTGTCTGTATTCTTCCCAGGCCGCCTGTCCTTGTTTCCACCTTTTATAAGCCTCTTTTTTTCCTCTAAGTTTCCTCAGCAACTCCTTATCCATCCATGGAGGTCTTCTGGCCCTCCTGCTGCACTTCCTTCTAGTCGGGATGCAACACTCCTGAGCTTGGAGCAGGTGATCCTTGAACATCAACCAACAGTCTTGGGCCCCCCTGCCCTCTAGTGCTATATCCCATAGAACCTTACTGAGCAGGTTCCTGAAGAGGCCAAAGTCCAGGGCAGTGAGCTTGCTGCACGTTCTTCTCCCTGTCCTGAGGATCTCGAACTCGCATGATCGCTACAACCAAGGCTGCCCTGGAGCGTCACATTTCCATCCAGCCCCTCCCTGTTGGTGAGCACGAGGTCAAGCATGACACCTCTCCTTGCTCCCCTCCCCGGCCAAGCAGAGCAGGAGGGGCGGGCAGCCGTGGCGGCTCACTCTCGGTCTCTGTGTGGAAATGGGGAGAGTGAGCGCTGCCCCCCGGCACAGTGCCGCCTGCCTTCGTGCTCGTGGCAAGGAGCAGAGGTGACAGGCAGCGGCGACGGCGGTTCCAGGAGGGCGGTCGGCCAGGCACGGTGGATGGTGCCGTCCGGCGGCCCAGTGGGCGGCTTGCCACGCCAGCAGGGGTTCCGGTGGTTGCCTCATCTCAGGCATGGCGGTGGAGCCGCGGAGGTTCCGGTGGGACAAGTCCCGGGGCACTGGGGGGTGCCGGCTGCCATAAGGCGGCGGAGGCGTGCGCGGGTCCAGTGGGGTGCCCGGCTGCCACTCCCACCGAGCGGCAGCATCTGTGTCCCAAGCGAACCCGTGTCCCCCTAAATCAAGACTCGGGGAGTGCTCCGAAGCTCCCAGCTCCCAGAGCACCTGCTTTGGCGGAGCTCGTCTCGTTGTGGGCGCCAGGGTTCGGCCTGCTGGCCAGGCCCTCCACAGCAGTGGGGAGAGTGGCAGTTGGGGTAGAGGTGCGTGCCTCACCCCCTGTTCCCCCCTCCCACACGGGCAGCTGTGGGTGGGTACCGTGGCGGTACCGTGCTGTGCTGCCGTGTGCGCATGAAGGGGTGGCGGGAACGGGGACTTCTCTCCGTTGTTGCCCCCTTCCTGCCTTTCTCCCCGAGCACCTCCGCCGTGCCCCGGGTCTCCTACCCGTGTTGCCCGGCCGTCCTGCGATGGGCCATCTCTGGGCGCATCCGAGAGACACGTGTGTCGGGCCGTCTACGGGCTGGGGCTCAGCTGCCCTCGGTGGTGGCGACAGTGGCGGTGGCAGCATCAGCGGCGCTGCCGGCACGTGTGTTTCCTGAGCTTGCAACCTCAGATCAGACGTGGCGACCCKCTGAATTTAAGCATATTAGTCAACAGAGGAAAAGAAACTAACGAGGATTCCCTCAGAAACGGCGAGTGAAGAGGGAAGAGCCCAGGGCCAAATCCCCGCCCCGCAGTGGGGCGCGGGACATGCAGCGTACAGAAGCCCCCCTCCCCGGCGGCGCTCTCAGGGGACCCAAGTCTTTGTGATTGAGACCATAGCCCGCGGACAGTAGCAGCCCCCTGGCACACTGGTCCTAAAGCACGAAATCAGACTCTACAACTCAAGGAGAGTTATAAAGCAGGTATGTTTATTATGGCGCCGGGTGCAAGGGGGATCACTCCTAACTTGCACACCTAGGGGCTAAGTAAGCAGATATTTATTACACACAAACATACATATTCATTAGGTTCCCGAGAGAGCTTCTGGGATACTACAATTAGTTTAGGTACTCATTATCATAAGTCTCCCTTTTGGCGCTTGTGCACTGCCCTCTGATGGTCGTGGGCAGGGGTCTTCCAGATGAAGTAAGCAGTCTTCCTCAGGGTGCACTTTTCACCTTTGGCACAGTTGGATGCCCCAGTAATCACAATTAGCTGAAACCAGCCATATCTTCAAGTTTCTGAGAGCTGGCAAAGATTTAGAACAGTGTGACCTTCATACAAAATGTATTGCAAGCAGGACAGGATAGGCAGACAAGGAGTATCCTAAGCTAGCAGATGTTCGGGAGTCACTGTCTCCAAACTAACTGATAAATTAGAAGGATGGTAAGAAAGAATTCACTCATTAGAAGGATGAAAAGAAATAATTCACTCTTGTTAGTAAGACTACTAAATTCTGTTATCACACCGCGGACTTACAACACAAACCTTATTCTCTATCTTAGACCTAAGTTAAATTAAAAGTGTTTTAATCCTATGTTTTCCAGGCACTTGCTTTCCTTATATCAGTCCCAGGGCTTCTCGGAGTTGGGTTGCTTGGGAATACAGCCCAAAGCGGGTGGTAAACTCCATCTAAGGCTAAATACCRGCACGAGACCGATAGCCAACAAGTACCGTAAGGGAAAGTTGAAAAGAACTTTGAAGAGAGAGTTCAAAAGGGCATAAAACCGTTAAGAGGTAAATAGGTGGGGCCCGCGCAGTCCGCCCGGAGGATTCAATCCTGC